>JAQQAC010019400.1:19950793-20050856 GCA_029783875.1 Phataginus tricuspis | reverse complement strand
GAACCCGAACTCGAACCCGAACCCCCTAACCCTAAAACCCTAACCCTAAAACTCTGACCCTAAAACCCTAATCCTAGCCCTAACCCTTAACCCCTAATCCTTAACCCCTAACCCTATCCCCTCACCCTCACTCTCACCCTCACCCTCACCCTAACCCTGGTATGATTTCAAACCAAACTCCTATGACTAACCTTCCTCCTGTGTTCCAATCCTCCATTTCTTAAAGTGTAGTCATATTACAATCTGAAATCTCTAATTTCTTAAATCCCAAAACTCTGAACCCATAAATTCCCAAATTTCAGCTACTAAATAAACTAAGCAGTTACAAGAAAAAATAGAAGGATACACGTTTTACTTACATTAGCAATGAATAATTACAAAAGGAATTTTTAAATACATAATTATGTCAACATTAATAAAATACTTCCAAATAGACAACCAAGGTGCAAATCTTGTACATTAAAAATTGTAAAACATTTATAATAAAACACCAAAGAAAACCTAATAAATGTAAGGTCCTGCCATGGTGATGGAAGACTTAATATCGCTATGATAGCAATGGCACAAATGCTACCTAAAGACTCAGTGCATTTCCTATGAAAATTCCCAAAGCCTTTTTGGAATAAATGCACCAGCTGATCCTGTCACATAAGAAATTTCAAAGGAGTCCCCCCCAAAGAGCCCTTGAAAAGAACCTTTAAAAAGAAAATCAAAGCTGGAGGCACAGGCCTCACAAAATCAAATCTTAGTACAATGTAACAGTAAACACTGTGACACTGGCATAAAGATACACAGTTGACCCTAGGACAACATGTGTATGAACTGCACAGGTCCACTTAAAAAGATTTTTTTCCAACAAATCTATTGGAAAAGTTAAGACATTTTGAAACATTTGCTTTTTCCTAGCTTACCTTACTGTTAGAATACAACACAAAACATGTACAATGTGCAAAATATGTATTAATTGACTGTATTATTGGTAAGTCTTCCAGTCAAAATAGGCAATGAGATTTAGGATAATACTTAGGTTTTGGGGGAGTGAGATATTTTATGTGGACTCTGACTCTGTGGAATGTCAGCTACATAAACCCCCATGTTGTTCAAGGGTCAACTGTATGTATAGATCAACAGAACTGAGGGGAAAGCCCAAAAGTGACCCCAACCGTATACAGTCAATTGGTTTCTGACAAGGGTGGACAACATTAAATAGGGAAAGAATGGTCTTCTCAGCAAATGGTTCTGGGCAAATGGCTGTCCATGTGCAGAGCAATGAAACTGAACCCTTAACTCATATCATACAAAAATTAACTCAAAACAGAAAAAGGGCTTATATTATAGGTAAAATTAGAGACTCTAGAAGAAAACATGAGGATAAACATTCATGACCTTGGATTTAGCCATGGTTTCTCAGATCTGACACCAAAGGACAAGCAACAGAAGAAAGCATAAATTAGACTTACACCAAATTAAAAACTTTTCAGAATCAAAAGTCACCAACAAGAATGTGTAAAATAACAACAGAATGGAAGAAAATACCTATGCCTAGTACATCTGACAAGAGCCTGTTATCCAAAAAAACACCACAAACTCATACAGGGCAACAAGATAACACCTCAATTTTTTAAAGTAGATGAAAGACTTGAGGTAACACATACAAACATTCAACAAACACATGAACAGACATCACACAGCATTAGTTGCCATTAAAATGCAAAGTAAACCACAGTGACACACCTTGCACACATGGCAATGGCCACACTCAGGAAAACTGAAAATCATATGTTGCCAAGGATGTAGAGGAATTGAAGCCCCTAAACTTTGCTTGTGGAAATGTAAAACGTGCAGCCTGTGTACAACAGTTTGGCTTTTCCTGATAAAGATAAAATACAATTACCTAATTGTGGGAAAACACCCACTCCCAGATAAATAACTCAAAGAAATGAAAATGCTTTTCAAACAGAACCCAGCCCAAGAGTTCTTGGCAGCACTGCTCACCACAGCAAAAAGGTAGAAACAACTCAGATGCCCATCAAGGTGTGAATGGATGGACAAAATGGGGTTGATCCATAAACTGCATTATTTTGCCATATAATGAAATAAGTAAAAATGGTCCACAGCCACTTTGAAATCAGTACTGGGGGGAGGGCATCCTCAGAAACTCAAACATAAAATTAACATATGATCAGCAATTCCATTTCAACAAGGACATCTGCCCAAAACATATGAAAGCAGGGACTTAAGATATTTGCACACCCATGTTCACAGCTTCAAGACTCACAACAGCCAAAGGGTGGAGATGACCCAGGTGTCCACTCCTGGGCACTACTCACCTTGCAGGAGTTCAGGTGTGATTAGGAGGTACCTGGGAGGCTTCCTCTGTAGCTACTGGGTCTTGGGTGTTAGGACGACCTGGAGTAGAAAGAGTGGAATTTTTTAATCCCAAATTTCGACATCACTCCACCAAACACCTATTAGAACTAAAAAGGAAAACAAATGGATGAACAAAGTGTTTTCTCTACACGGTGGAGTAAACAAGGAAGTCGTGGCACCTGCTGCATGGATGGACCCTAAAGCCATTATGCTCAGTGAAGTGCAATACACAGACAAGTATTATGTGATCCCACGCATGTCAGTTCCTGGAGAGCCCAACTGAGGTAAAGTCTCCAGAACAGTTTCAGGAAAAGGAAATGGGATCAGAATGGAAAGATGTGTGCACACAGCTGGGGCGGGAGGTGACAGCTGAAGTGGGTCTGTGCACTGGATTATCATGAGGAGGCCCTAATAAGTCCTTAATTTGGAATCAGATGATGGCTCCCTGGAAATGTGTCTCTATTTGGGGTAGGGGCCAAGAGGATGTGTGAAGCAGCAGGTGCACTAAAGTGGGAGGCTGGAGAATTTGTGTAAAGAGTGTTTGTACTGACACTGCAAGTTTTCTGTATGCTTGAAATTGATGGAAACTTTGCAGAACAACCAGTCCTGACTGGTTTTTTTTTTCATTACTTTTCAGTCCTGACCAGAAAAGCAGAGCAGGCATCACACCCGTCACAGAGGCCAAGCCCTCCCAGTCCAGTGCACCTGAAGTGGGGCGCTACTCACCTTGCAGGGGTTCAGGTGTGATTAGGAGGCACCTGGGAGGCTTCCTTTGTAGCCACTGGGCCTTGGGTGCTGGGACGACCTGGAGTAGAAAGAGTAGAATTTTTTAATTCCAAATTTCCACACCACTCCACCAAACACCTATTAGAACTAAAAAGGAATTCAAGAAACTTGCAGGATACAAAATCAATACACAAAAATCATTTGCTTCTGTTCACTAATAACCAACCATCAGAAAGAGAGATTAAGAAAACAATGCCCTTTACAACTGCATCATAAAGAATACAGTACCTAAGAACAAACTGAACCAAGGGGGAGGAGGCCTGAGCTCTGAACACTGTGGACACTGCAGATGTGAACGGGAAGAGCTAGTGTCTTGCCAATGGGTTCCAGCCCCGGGGCAAGTTTGCTATGGATTCAATGTGACCAAAGAAATTGACAGCAAAACATTCTTTGGGGTGAAATGGTTCATTACCTGGCTTGTTCTCCCAGCTGTAGGTCGAGCACTAGCGTCTCTGCCTCTGCCCAGAGCACTGGGCCGAGCTCTCTATATGCTGCAGTAATAGCTTATTGCCTAAAAGTGTAGAAGCGGTAGCGGTAACCTAGCAACAGGCCAGTTACATCATCAGGTGATTACAGTTCCGTGCTGTTCCTGGCCATAGGAACCCCAACTTCCCCACAGCTAGGTTATTACAAGTCCCCTCTGCCCACAGCAACGTGCAGACTCTATGCCACCCTCACCGAAATTCCATCCACTTCTCACAGAAGTAAACACCCTACAGCTTGGATGGAACCACACAGGACCCCATCCCCACAGCCATCCTGAGAAAGCAGAGCCAAGGCATCGCGCCCAGACCTCCCACTACACTGCGGAGCTGCAGCACCCAAGACCCTGCATGGCGCCTAAGCAGACGCGGGTGTGGGAAGAGGACCCAGGGCGCCCTCCATCTCCCAAACCCGCTCTTCCTGAGGAGACAGCTCACAAAGCCCTAGGGCCCAGACCGCGGGTGGAGGCCGCCCTTGGGAAGCCAGGCTAGGTCAGCGCCGCGCTGCGCCCAGGGGGCCTCCCAGGCGACCCCCACCCCGGGGACCCTTCCCAGGAAACCGTCCCATGTGCTCGGCGCACAGCAAGGCCTGTGCCCTGTTAAGCGAGCCATTCAGCAACGAAGTTCCCTCCCCCTCATTCCCGTCTCAGAGCCTCGTTAGGAAGGAGGCCTGGAGCCCGGAGGGCGTCCCGCAGGTGCTGCCAATCCACCCGCCGCACGGGGCGCGGGGCGCGCGGCGCGGAGACACGGGTTCCCGGGGTCGCGCTGGACGCCGCGCGCCTGCCCCGGCCCCGCCGCGCCCCGAACTTGTACTGAGCACTGCTCGCCGCACCCGCACAGCGAACTCACCCGCGCCAGACTCGCTCCCAAACTCCGCAAAGACCCAGTTCCCCGCCGCAGTCCCTTCCTCCCCAGCCCATGAAGAGGAGCGCTCGGCAGGCAGCACACGGGAAGCCTCTCCTTACCTCTCCGTCCCGCAGCTCCTCAGGAAACCGAGTTGTCACTGCAGACGCGGCCGGCGGCGTCCCGGGGCCGCAGCGGGGCGGGAGGAATCCCGGCTCCAGTCAGTGCCAGGAAGGAAATCCCAGGGCCTAACTGCGCATGCGCCGCACAGGTCCGCAAAGAGGGCAGAGGCGCAGGGCTACGGAGGGCGGTGCAGGACCTGCGCTCACAGCTCAGGGAAGGTGGCGCCGCCTCGTGGCTGAATTTGGGAAATTCAAACTCAATGGGCACGAATTTCTTGTGTCTTCTCAAATTTGTTGGAGACCATACGAATGAAATGAAGGCAGACACAGGCTTTACAACTTCCACCAAAATTCACTCCAAATTCTCCATAGACAAATTTTAGGTGCAAAATTATAAAAATTCTAGGTAAAACCAAGAAAATCTACACAATCTTGCTGATGACTTTTAACATCCAACACCAAAAGCCTATCCACAAAAGAAAAATGATTAATCATGTGGGCTTTATAGAATTCAAATTTCTACTATAAAAGACCTTGTTCAGAGAATCCAAAGACAAGACACACACTGGGAGAAAATATTTGCAAAATGCATATTTGATAAGGGATTTGTACTCCAGACATACAAGAATCCATAAAACAAAAAGGAACTACTAAAAAATATTTTACCATTAAAAAATATAAGTCTCACCTTAAGATCCAATAATTGCATCTCCAGTATTTAGACAACTGCTTTGAAAAACTATCCCACCCAACAAAAAAACAACATGAGATTTTACACAGCAGCTCTATTAATAATGGCTAAAAACTTAAATTAGGATGTGCTTCAGTAGATGAACGCATTAGCAAACTAGTGTGCATTGCATTACATTTTGCTACAACTTGTACGATTTGCACAGTGAAGCTAGTGCCTTGATCGCTGGAGGTTACAGAATGTCTACCCCATGTGAGAAATGGTTTCTAACAGCTTCTTTGGGATTATGAAGGCGTTGGCCTTGGGCCATCAGAAGACTTCATTCTTCCTGTGGGTTGGGACGCACCACCATCCCAGTACACGACACGGATGCGTTCACCAACCTGGAAGCTCTCCAAAATCCATATTTTGAGACATAGGTATAACCTATTACTCACTCCATTTCCAGCACCTCTCCTTTCCCTGAATAATGGAGGGATGAGGCTGAAAATTCCAAGTTTCTAATCATGGCGTGGGCTTTCTGCCTGTCAAGCACCCAAGCAGAGCCCACCCAGAACGACCTACTTAGAACAAAAGATGCTGCTATTACTGGAAATGCCCAGGGCTTTAGGAGCCCAGTGTCAGGATTGAGGCACAGACCAATATAGATATTTTCTATTGTATTTCTGTGTTCAGGGTGGCACATCCCAGAAAGAGGGTTAGGTAGTCGTGTTTTCACTATCCCAGAAGGATAATTTAAAACATAAGCTAAGTTGAGTTATAAAAAAGGTATAATGTTTGACCCCAAGATGTATAGACTGAGATTCCAACTACAAGGTCGATCTGGCCATAGTGACAAGTATTAGCTTCCATGGCTATTTGAGGGTATGACAGGCAGTTTCTGTAACCGTCCATTTGCAGCTCTGGGTGGGGAGTGTAGGCCTTAACCCTAACCCCAATCCTAACCCTAATCCTAACCCTCCTCCTAACCCTCAGCACTAACTTCGGTCTTTAACCCTGACCTTTGACCTCTGATACGAAACCCTCACCCTCACCCAACGCCAACCCTAGCCCTAATCCTAAACCCCTAGCTCCTAGCTCCTAGCCCCAGACCCAGACCCAGCCCTAATCCTTACCTTAACCCCAACCCCGACCCACTGGAAACTTAGGGGGTTCCCTAATCCCTTAACCCTAACTCTAACATACACCATATCAGAAAATCAATAAAGCTACAAACCTTAGAATGATATAACTACAAACAATAAAACCTTTAAAACAGAAACTATAACATTTAACACAAGGTTAATAACCATAATACATTAACAATGCACACACCTTAATCCTTAATCTTTATGCCATGCTCTACACATAATCATCCTTAAAAAAATCTGTAACAAAAAACAAAACCACATCAAAAACCCTAACCCACACAGAATAATCATAATTCCTAACCAAAATCCATAATCTATAACCATTATGCTATATAAATTGTAACCACAATCCATGTCAAACTAAAAATCAAACCCACAAACCCTATTCCTAACCTATAAAACATATTCCAAACATAATAACCACAACCCACAGCCACAAACCATAGACCATAATCCTAACATCGTAATCCATGAGCACAAACCATATATCATAATCATGCTCCAAAATCATAAACCGTATGTGACACACCAAAATCTATACACCACATACCAGTCACCACAACCATGAACCATAACTTTACAGCAACACAAATGTTCATAGCAGTGCTGCTCAATATTTGAAAAATGAAAAAATTAAGCAAATATCCAACAACAGATAGATACATACACAAGATGGGGTAAATTCATATACATAGCAAAATTATTCTACTGTAGAAATGCATCAAATAAGATAGTGCATCCGTTATGGAAAACAGGATGACATTTCCTCAAAAACCTCAAACATTGGATGAATGAGTGCTCTGGCAATTCCCCTTCAAGATACATTCACAAAACACTTGAAAGCAGGGACTGGAACAGAAGTTTTCACACCCATGTTCTTACTGTGCATTATACACAATAGCTACAAGGTGGAAGCCACCCAAGTGCCCATCGACAGATGACTGGATAAACAAAATGTGGTGCATACACAGTGGAATATTACTCAGCCTGAAAAAGTAAGGACATGCTGACACTCTACACCATGGGTGAACCTTAATTTCATTATGCTGGCTAACTTAGGCCAGTCACAGAAGGAACAGGTATTCTATGATTCTTTTATGAGGTATCTATGGAAGTCAAACTGAGGTACTCACAGGAAGTTTCTAAACATTCAATTGGATCACAATGGAAACAGTCATTTTCACACACTTGGGGCAGGTGGTGAAACTTGAACTAGGCTTGTGGATTGAATTCCAAAGTGGAGACTATAATGATTTCCTCATTGTGGGGTTAGGTGGCAATTCCCTGGAAAACTGCCTGCTTTGGGTAAAACACACTGGAGCATTTCACGTGAAGTGGCAAATGTGGTGAGGTGATAAAGGTGGAGGAAAATGAGTGGACACTTAAAGAGTATTTGCACTGATACTGCGAGTATTTTCTGCTGTTGAACTTGCTGAACAATGTGTACCTTTCCAAAACTACATCAACACCACACCGGAAAAGCACAGACATCAAACTTCATTATAGATGCCAACTGATCCTGTTCTCCCAAAGCGCTGAAGCAAGCGCCCTTCACAGGGCATGTGGAGTTAAGGGGCACTGTGGCAAAATCATGCTAGCGACCACTATGTCAGAATTGTGGATGAACCGGCTTGTGATACAAACCTGCACATTTGAATTACAATTTTTCACATCACTCAGTAAGAAAACTGTTAGAATTGGTACACAACATCAATAAAGCTGTAAAATAAAAAACATGTAAATATGAGGTGAGTTTCCATACACTAATAACCAACCATCACAAAGAGAAGTTAGGAAAAAAATCCTATTGACAACTGCATGCAAAACAACAAAATACTTAGGAATCCACTTAAACAAGGAAGGAAAGGACCTGTGGTGTGGTCACATAAACCGATCGCAAACACTACTGGGCTAGTTGTGATTGGAAAGTGTTCAAGAGGCCGAAAAACACCCAGAGATGCTGTGGACGACATGGGGGGGTCACTGGGACTCACAGCCAGGGAGTCCAGGAGCAGAGGGCTGGACAAGGCTGGGCGCCACGCCATGGTCAGGGAGGGAACTGCTAATATGCCCTGAGGAGACGGACACTATGTGGGAGCCAAAGAGGGAATGTGATTTAGGACTACACTACGCGTTTTGCTGGAAGGAATCATTCTTACGCACCAGCACCTCACAATACAAACCTTCATCAGAGGGGTCTGCCTCCCACCAACATTTTCCTGCAATAAAGCGGGCCAACATTTGGCCAGACCCAGGCATAAGTATGTACCATATACATAGCACACTGCCCGAAGGAGGGGCCCTGTGGACACAGGGTTGCTCTGGGATAACAGGTTACAAGCGCACAGTGCTTGTCAACATACCTGTGCTCTCAACACTGATGAAAGAAACTGAAGACAATACAAATATAGACAATGCTCACAGATTACAAGGCTTAATGTCATTATAATGACCATACTGCTGAATGCAATCTGTAGATTCTATGCGTTCGATATCAAAATTCCAATAGCGTTTTTCACTGAAATAGAACCATCCACATGTGTGTGGAACCACACGGAACCCCGCACAGCAGACCAACCCCAAGGAGCACAGATTGGATGCCTCACTCCCAGCTGGAACCTGGGTCCTGAAGCTGCGAGGACCAGAGCAGCTGGGCTGTCACAGAACAGATGGCAGCTTGTCTAGGACCAAGGAGCCAAGGACACACGGTGGGGAAACCACAGTCTCTCCGATGAAGCCAGCTGGGAAAACCAGGCCCATGCACACCACGCACAGAAATCACTAAACCGCTGTCTCCACAGCAAGCCCTTCGTTCCAGAACGTCCCAAGGCTGAGCCCTCTGCAGCCAGTGCCCAGGCGGCTTCTCCAGCTCCACTCACCTTTCTGTGAGACACGGCGCCTCCCTAGACAATGAGAAAGCTGCGCTTCTATCCACCCGCGGGGAGCCCGGCGGCCGCAGGGATTGCGCCCTCCCCGCGTAGGTGAGCGGCCTCCGAGGGCTCCTCGCACTACCACCGGCGGGACGTGCTCTCTGCTCAGGGCAGGTGGCGCCACCTCGCGGTCGTCAGGCTGAACCATTAAATTTTGGAAATTCAAACTATAACGCAGCCAAACGTCCTGAGACTTCTCCATAGTTAAAGATTTGAACAGTCACCTATTTTGTCACCCCAGGATATGCCTCTTTGTAAACTGGTTATTTTTAAGAAACTGCAAACACAAGAGAAGCTCTGAAAACCCACTAGAAGTTCACCTTTGCATGAATTTACATGTACAAGGGAAATCTCCATTTATAACCATGAAGAGGGGAATGACTAAATCTAGAAACTCTTACCACAGGCAAAGGCAAAGACTTAACTCTGAATAACAACCGAACCCTCTTTACAGTGCTTTGCCTGAAAACCTCCCTTAACCGGCACGACCCCTCACTCAACATCTTTCTTTTGTTTTTAGATGAAAATGACATTTACTGTGATGGTATGGGTTCTTTGGGGAATTTACTAAGTTTTACTGTGAATCTCCCATATAAACCGGAGAGATACGTAATACTTAAACTTGTTTTCTCATGTTTATCTGTCTTTTATTACTGGCTTTCAGCCACTTACATAGAAGGGTACAGGAGCGATATAACGAGTCATAAGAAATACACATTTAGTCATTCAGATGACCAAATATATATTTCCCAGGTATATTTGATTTTCATCTCCAATTCCTGAAAAAAACTGCAGTCTTAAAGGTGAAATGGGTGTTTTGTCATGTTTAGAGAGAAAGCAAGACGACAGAGCTCCTGGCTCAGGCCAGGAGGGAACAAGAGAGCCCCAGGGTGATGCGTTGTCTAGGGGTTTTATAGGCAGTTGAGAAACAAAGGGCTAGGGATAACTGGTCCCAAACACCTTTGCAGAAACACTAAATTTCTTATTAGTCTTCCTGGTTATTTAAAAGATTTTTACTGCTCTGATTTCCTTCCAGAATAGCAGCTTCCTGGTCTGGGAGCATATCACTCAAAACTGCCTGCTTTGCTCCCAAGGTGGGCTGAGTTATTATCTGTTTGTTAAGAAACGTTTTTCAACCAATTGGGTTTTAAGATAGAATGCTTCCTGTTTTTGCTATGTTGTTTTGGGTTTGCTTGCTACAGCAAACTTTAAGGTTTTTGGTTACTACAAAGATTCTCAGGCGGTTTGTAGGTATACATACTATAACACACTGTAACACACAATTAAGATGTTCACTTGCTACACTTACACCGTTTACTTGGTGTTTTGTCATGTTCATGAGAAACTTTTGTGCTGTAATGACTATATCTGTTATCTAAAATGGAGCAATCAATGAATTATAAATCACGTGAAAGAAGAGAGGGGATGCGAACAACAGTCCAGGCAGGTTTATTGCTGACCCTGACAGGGACCCCTCTGTCCTGGCCAGCAGAAGAAAGGAAAAAAGAGTGTCTCTAATAGGTCAAGAGGCTTTTTATGGCCAGAGCTTTGGCAGGCTCTTTGAGGGGTGGTGGTCAGGGGAAAGGTGGGCTTGTGGCTTGCTGACGTGTCCTATGGAGGATGCTTGTAGCCTAAAATGACACCTAGGTCTCTCTGAGATGGTGGGTGGGCTTATTCAAAAGGTGGTATTCAGGTCCGGGTTCTATCATCATGGATGCGGAGAGCTTGATTTCTCAGTATTGCAGTGTGAGGTTACAGATAAGCAAGGGGAGTATGTGACGATATCCATCTGCAATAGATCTAGTTGGAGACATCAGTATAAACTCTTCTTTAGCTTACTGTGTATACAGAAAGCTTCACATAGAAATCTTTATACTTAAGAGTGTATGCATAAGTTGGAGACTTGAATATATTTCCTTGCAGTGTCCTCTAAGTACATGTAGCTCCCACATGTAAGTTTTAAATATCATTCTCAAATAAAAGAAACCAGGGATGTTTGTACAAATTACTGATATGAAAAATGAGACAATAAATACAGGTCTCAGGATAATATTACAGGATGACAAAAAAAAGGAAGTAACAAGAATATATATATATATATATATATATATATATATATAAAACTGTATCATATCAAATACATCAGAGGGGAACAAGGAGCCTATGGAAGGAGATCACCACAGCCAGACAGGCCTAGCACAACTATCTGGTAAGCACACAGGTAAAAATAAATAATTACACTAATTGTTTATAAATGCAGTTGAACCGAAATATCTTACACAGATTTCCAAGTACTCCATGTAGACTGGCAGCATCCATCATGAAGTCTAACTCGCCTCTCCTGGTGTGGGCTCCACATACTGTTTTCCACCTAAAAAAGAAACAGAATCAACATCCATTCATGATAAAAAAAAACTCTCAACAAAATGGGTATAGAGGGCAAGTACCTCAACATAATAAAGGCCATATATGACAACCCACAGCCAACATTATACTTAATGCGAGAAGCTGAAAGCTTTTCCTTTAAGATCAGGAACAATACAAGGATGCCCACTCTCCCCATTTCTATTCAACATAGTTTTGGTCCCAGCCTGGCAATCAGACAACACAAAGAAATAAAAAGCATCCATACTGGCGAGAAAGAAATTAAACTGTCACTGTTGGCAGATGACATGATATTGTACATAAAAAACCCTAAAGAATCCACTCCAAAACTACTAGATCTAATATCTGAATTTGGCAAAGTTGCATGAGACAAAATTAATACTCAGAAATCTGCTGCATTTCTGAGACAGGGACCATGGGTGCAGTCAGAGTAGGCTGAGGGCCTCTAGAAAAAGACCCCTACCAAAACTCTGTATTAAACAATTAAGCAAAGTCAGAGTCACATTAATTCTCTAAAGTAAATATCAAACTAGGAATACAAGCATTCTTCAGTGAAGATTAGTTAAAACTAAAAAGCCAGGAATAACCTGGCCTGGAATGTTTGAACATCCCCCAGATAAGAAAGTACCTCAGCATAGCCCATGTCTTCATTGTGTCAATTAAATGAGGCTATTGTAAAATTTACTTAAGCCTAATAAAAGGCCCAGTTTTCCTTTAACTTTACCCAAATGCTGCTTTTCCTCCTCCAGAACCTAATCAAGTAATATATAACCTGGGCAATTAATAGAACAGGTAGGCCCAGCCATGAACAACATAATGAAGGGCAGGAAGGATTCCATCTTAAAGATAAGATTTCATTTTTACCCCCAAGAAGTTAAGAAGTAAGATTCTTAACTTACTATTTAACAAACAGACAATATCTCAGCTCACCTTGAAAGCAAGACAAGCAGCCTTGATTGATATACTCCCAAACCAAGAAACTGATATTCTGAGAAAGAATCAAAGCAGTAAATTTCTTATGTTAACTCTGCAAAATAGTCTGGAAAACTGATAAGAAACTTACTACTGTCTCTTCAAAAATAAACATTTAGAGACCATTTGGTGGATTTGTATCCCTAGCTATTTGTCTCTGAACAGCCTATAAATCCCCTAGACAATGCACCACTACGGCCTCTCTTCTCCCCTCCTGGCATGAGCCAGGAGCTCTATCCTCTCACTGTATCTCTGGATAAAAGTCTCTCTGGCTCTCCTACCTTGACTTTTTGCTAAGTTCATTCTTCGACTCCACAAACAAGAAGCTCAGCATCATTCCTATATACTAATGATGAACTAGCAGAAAGAGAAATCAGGAAAACAATTCCATTCACAATTGCATCCAAAAGAATAAAATACCTAGGAATAAACCTAACCAAGGAAGGGAAAGATCTATACTCTGAAAACTACAAGACACTCATGAGAGAAATTAAAGAAGATACCAATAAATGGAAACACATCCCTTTCTCATGGATAGGAAGAATTAATATTGTCAAAAGGACCATCCTGCCTAAATCAATCTACAGATTCAATGCAACATTCAATTCAATGTCAAAATACCAACAGCATTCTTCAACAAACTAGAGAAAATACTTCTAAAATTCATATGGAACCGGAAAAGACCACGAATAGCCAAAGCAATCCTGAGAAAGAACAAAGCTGGTGGTATTACACCCCCTGACTTCAATCTCTACTACAAAGGCACAATAATCAAAACAATTGGGCACTGGCACAAGAACAGATGCATAGATCAATGGAACAGAACAGAGAGCCCAGATATAAACTCATGCATGTATGGTCAATCAATATATAATAAAGGAGCCATGAATATACAAGGGAGAAAAGACAGCCTCTTCAACAATTGGTGTTGGGAAAACTGGACAGCTACATGCAAGAGAATGAAACTGAATATTATCTAACTCCTTACTCAAAAGTGAACCCGATATGGATCAAAGACCTGAATGTAAGACACAAAACCATAAAACTCTTAGAAGAAAACATAGGAAAATCTCTTGAATGTAAGTCTGAGAAATTTTTTCCTGGACACATTTCCTCAGGCAAGGGAAACAAAATAAAAAGTGAACAAGTGGGACTACATCAAACTAAAAAGCTTCTGTACAGCGAAAGACACCATCAACAAAAAGGAATCCTACAGCATGGGAGAATATATTCATAAACAATTCATCTGACAAGGGGTTAACATACAAATTATATAAAGAACTCATACACCTCAACACTCAAAAACCAAATAAGCTGATTAAAAGTGGGTGGTAGACCTAAACAGACATTTCTCCAAAGAAGAAATACAGATTGCCAAGAAGCACATAGAAAAATGCTCCACCAGGCTAATATTAGGGAAATGCAAATCAAAACCACAATGAGATACCACCTCATGCCAGTCAGAATGGCCACTATCCAAAAGGCAAGAAACAAATGCTGGCGAAGATGCAGAGATAAGGGGCACCCTCCTACACTGTTAATGGGAATGGAAATTGGTGCAACTGCTGTGGAAAGTAGTATGGAGTTTCCTCAAAAAACTAGAGATAGAAATACCATTCAATCCAGTAATTCCACTCCTTGGAATTTACCTGAAGAAAACAAAACCCCTGATTTGAAAAGATATATGTACCGCCATGTTTATCACCGCACTGTTTGCAAATAGCAAAGATATGGAAGCAACCTAAGTGTCCATCAATAGATGAATGGATAAAGAATAAGTGGTACATCTACATCAAGCTAAAAAGCTTCTGTACAGCAAAGGACACCATCAGCAGAACAAAAAGGCATCCTACTGTATGGGAGAATGTTTGTAAATGACATATCCGACAAGGGTATAACAGCTAAAATATATAAAGAATTCACACACCTCAACACTCAAAAAGCAAATAACCCTAGTCTTTTTGAATGAGAACTTGTTTTCTTTGGGTAAATTCCTAAGAGTGGAATTCAGGGTCAAATGGTATTTCTATTTTTATTTTTTTGAGGAAACTCCATATTGCTTTCCTCAATGGTTAAACTAGTTTACATTCCCAACAACAGTGTAGGAGGGTTCCCGTTCCTCCTTATCCTCTCCAGTATTTGTTGTTCCTAGTCTTTTCTATGTGGGCCATCCTAAGTGGTGTGAAGTGATATCTCATTGTGGTTTTAATTTGCATTTCCCTGATAATTAGTGATGTGGAGCATCTTTTCATGTGTCTATTGGCCATCTGAATTTCTTCTTTGGAGAAGTGTCGGAGTTTCTAGCCTCTCTCCCACAGGTCCTGCTCTCGGTCAGGACTACGGCTCTTTGTGTTACAAGCTCTTTCTGCGACCCTCCGAGCCAGTGGAGGGGAGAAAGGCAGGGAGAGAGGCTTGCCCCAACAGGCGAATTAAGGGAGGTAAGCGCCGGCTGTCCGCCCGTTCCCGCAGCCTCCGCCGCTGGCCGCTCACCACTCGCCGGAGACAATCAGACGCGACAGGAAGTTCACTCGAAGGAAGAACTCGTTTATTGGGGCTCAGGGCACGGGATATATAGGGTGAAGTCTCTCCTGATTGGTTACACCTATGCTAATAAAGCAACTTTCAATTTTCCAATCACGCAGAGTTGTGCGTATGCGCAGTTGTCTCTGATGGAAGAGGTGGACTAGAGTGGGCGTGGCTGAGATTCGGAGGCAGTTCTCAGCGGCCATCTTTTGCGTGGCTGAGATTTAAAGGCAGTTCCCCACAGAGAAGTGTCTGTTCATATCCTCCACCCATTTTTTAAATATGCACCCCTATGTTTATCACAGCACTCTTTACAATAGCCAAGATATGGAAGCAAACAAAGTGTCCATCAGTAGATGAATGGATAAAGAAGATGTGGTACATGTACACAATGGAATACTATTCAGCCATAAGAAAGAAACAAATCCTACCATTTGCAACAACATGGATGGAGCTGGAGGATATTATGCTCACTGAAACAAGCCAGGCAGAGAAGAACAAGTACCAAATGATTTCTCTCATTTGTGGACTATAATAACAAAGCAAAACTGAAGGAACAAAACAGCAGCCGACTCACAGACTACAAGAAGGGACTAGTGGTTACCAAAGGAAAGGGGTGGGGCAGGGCAGGGAGGGAGGAAGGGAGAAGGGGATTAAGGGGTATTATGACTGGTGCACATGGTGTTGGGGGGATCATGGGGAAGACAGTGTAGCACAGAGAAGACAAGTAGTGACTCTAGCATCTTACTACACTGATCGACAGTGACCTCAGTGGGGTATGGGGGGGACTCAATAATATGAGTGAATGTAGTAACCACATTGTCTTTCATGTGAAACATTCATAAGACTGTATATCAATGATACCTTAATTTAAAAAAACAGAAGTGTGTACTGTATGACTTTATTTACATGAACTCCAGAAAGCACAGCTAAGCCAAGCCCATGGTCCTGGGTTGGGCAGGAGTAGAGGTGGGAGTGAGACAGACACAGCTCATCTACAGCTATAGCTTTTTGGTGGATACTTAAGCCACACTCAGAAAACTATCATTTGTACTATCTGACTTTGTTGGTTTACATATGCCAATTGTACCCCAATAAAGCTGTTTTTAGGAAGGAATCAAGGTCATCAGATGAGAACAGGGAGGGGTTGAGGCCTCAGAGGCCAGAGATGAGAAGGCCAGTGGAGAGATTAGAACCACGAGGGGACCCTGTGGTGGCCGTTGCTCCATTGTGGCTTCTGGTCCATCATCATGGACTGCATTTTCTCACAGTCTTTCTCACCATTAGCAAGCAGAGCCTGTCACTTGGAGAGCTGCCCCCTCTACCACATTCCGCTGCAGCTCCGCCCTCACAGGGTACCTAGCCTTCAGATCCCAGATTACAGACCAAAAATCCCAGGGCCCCTACTGTGGATTCCGGCTACCAGAGGGTCCCCAACCTGTCACACTGCTTCATCTCTCCTCCCTGCCTCTTCAGTCTTGTGGCCTGCTGTCCTGGCCCCCACAGCTACAGGCACCAGTACCTGCACTGTTCATGGCCCTGCAAATCCCCTTGAAAACTAAAATTTGATATCTAAAATCAGAATATTGACACTGCTCAGAAACTCTGACAGCCTTTGTCTGGGGAAAAAATAATGCCAGAAAGAGACTGCTGGGGCCCAGAGTGATCTCAGCGAAGAGGTGAGGCCTCAGCACTATCCGCAGGGTGGATGCCCATGTCTGCTCTGGTATTTCCAGTTGCTCTTTAAGTTGAATGAAAAACTACTCTCTTTGTTTGGCAGATGCAGGCTGGGGGGAGCATTCCACTTTTCAAAAATCCATAAGCACAGGACTCAATCTGCACCATCGCAGATTGAATCTATAAACCAGGCATGGCCCTGATGGTGGCCCATAGAAAATGCTGCCTGAGTCCCCTGGCTCTGTGGCGCTTACCTTGGGGGAGGAGGGACTCAGGAGCTTCCAGTGGGGCTGTGTCACCAGGAAGCCACCGGCCTGTCTTTCTGCCTGGCCACCTCTGGAGCCTGGATACTCCTCCAGGTATGTCCTCTGAAGGTTGCCTCCAGGTGGGTCCATGAATGCTGCACAGAAAGAAATTCCACAACCCAACAGTGAAATGAAGAAACACAGTCTGCAAGCAACATTCCAAGACTTCCACAAAGAGAGGAGCCCCAGCCTGGCTGGCCCCAGGCCGCGGCCTCTGTCACTGAGGAAGAAACAGTCTCTTCAGGCTGCCAGAGAACAAAACAGTCAAATTTTGCTGATTCAAAATCTGCTTGCCCCCAGTGCCCCACACCCACTGCTGCTGTGTGAAGAGGGTGTGAGCAGCCACAGGCTCTTCAAAGGCTGGGCCTAAACTAGCCTAAGAGTCCCTCATCTCGGAACAAAACAACAGGCCATCCAGGCAGGGTTCACACCATCCTGTCTCTGTCTGCAAGATCAATCTATAAAGAAAGAAAAACCCAGAGACAAGGGAAAAGAACTTGTAATTCTCTTAAAACATGTAACTGTCAAAGTAAAGTATTGCAAGACCGAGATCAAGAAACCCACAAAAGCATGTTGTCAGATTTCAGAACCCCAAAATTCAGACCAAAGAATTCCAAGGAAGAAAAAATAGGTGGTTTGAAAAAGAACTACACAGAATTATATCAGACCATGAAAAACGATACTGGAAGCTACAAACAATGACACAATGCATTCAAATTCCTCTAGGAAGAGTATTTGAGACTCAGCATTCTGTGCCTGCCAATGTATTAATCAACTGTAAGGGCAGATGAAAGACCACTTCAGAACATGCAAGGACTTGAGATTTATTTCACAGGCACCCATTCTTGCAAAGTTGATGGAGGACATTCTCTAACATAACAAGAGTCAGGAAAGAAAGAACAAGGCCTGCAATTCAGGAAACAGGAGCAAAGGTGGGGGGGAGCAATTAGAGGAGCTCTGAGGGCTATGGTCACACCCAGGCCTGGGGAGGCATTACTTGGATGGGAGCAGGAAGAAGGCGGGCTCCCAGCAGCCAGTCCTCAGAGGTGTCCCCAATAGTTAGTTGAATAAATGATGGCTGATCTTACAGGAGTATTACTGCAGGATGTGAGGGTATGCTGGAAACACTGAAAGAAGCTAAGAGTGTGATAAGAGCAGTCAATGTAAGGAAGAAGGCAATTGTAAACTCCAGGAAAACATGTGTATGACCATAGAAGACCAAGATATTTAGGGAATGGAATGATTTCATTCTGCTCATATTCTCCTCAAGGTGGGATGACACAAGATGCTGTTATATTTGCTGGACAAAATAAAAATCTGAATACAAATTCTCTAAAGCTACAATGATAACTAAGAAAGAAGCTAATACAATGATATGTCTATCATGGAATGAGAGTGGAGGAGTAAAGTGTCTCAGAAGCTCCACCCTCCTTTGCTGCAGCAGGTGTTGACAGATAAGTGAGGTGGACTGGATACAGGGTGGAGAGGTGGTAGCTGTCTCATTTAATTTTAAGTCTTGCCTTATTTTTTTTATATTTATGTATTTATTTATTTTGGTATCATTAATCTACAATTACATGAGCAACATTATGGTTACTAGACTCCCCCCATCATCAAGTCGCCACCACCTACCCCATTACAGTCCCTGTCCATCAGCATAGTAAGATGCTATAGAATCACTACTTGTCTTCTCTGTGTTGTACAGCCCTCCCCATATCCTATACAATATCATGTCATCGGCAAATAGTGACAGTTTGACTTCTTCACCAATCTGGATGTCTTGTATTTCTTTGTTTTGTCTATTTGCCATGGCTAGGACCTCCAGTACTATGTTTAATAACAGTGGGGAGAGTGGGCATCCCTGTCTTGTTCCCAATCTTAGGTAAAAAGCTTTCAGCTTCTCACTGTTAAGTATGAAGTTGGCTGTGGGTTTGTCATAAATGGCTTTTATTATGTTGAGGTACTTGCCCTCTATAACCATTTTATTGAGAGTTTTTATCATGAATGGATGTTGAATTTTGTCAAATGCTTTTTCAGCATCTATGGAGATGACATGTGGTTTTTGTCCTTCTTTTTGTTGATGTAGTGGATGTTGATGGATTTTTGAGTATTGTACCATCCTTGCATCCCTGAGATGAATCCCACTTGATCATGGTGTATGATCCTCTTGATGTATTTTTGAATACGTTTGCTAATATTTTGTTGAGTATTTTTGCATCTATGTTCATCAGGGATATTGGTCTGTAATTTACTTTTTTGGTGGGGTCTTTGCCCGGTTTTGGTATTAGAGTGATGCTGGCTTCATAGAAAGAGTTTGGAAGTATTCCCTCCTCTTCTATTTTAAGGAGGATGGGTATTATGTCTTCTCTATATGTCTGATAAAATTCAGCCGTGAATCCATCTGGCCTGGGGATTTTGTTCTTGGGTAGTTTTTTTGTTTCTGATTCAATTTCGTTGCTGGTAATTGGTCTCTTTAGATTTTCTGTTTCTTCCTTGGTCAGTCTTGGAAGGTTATATTTTTCTAGAAAGTTGTCCATTTCTTCTAGGTTTTCCATCTTGTTAGCATATAGATTTTCATAGTATTCTCTAATAATTCTTTGTATTTCTGTGGTGTCTGTCGTGATTTTTCCTTTCTCATTTCTGATTCTGTTTATGTGTGTAGATTCTCTTTTCTCTTAATAAGTCTGGCTAGGGGTTTATCTATTTTGTTTACTTTCTCAAAGAACCAGCTCTTGGTTTCATTGATTTTTTTCTATTGTTTTATTCTTCTCAATTTCATTTATTTCTTCCCTGATCTTTACTATGTCCCTCCTTCTGCTGACTTTGGGCCTCATTTGTTCTTCTTTTTCCAGTTTCAATAATTGTGACTTTAGACTATTCATTTGGGATTTATCTTCCTTCTTTAAATAGGCGTGGATTGCTATATACTTTCCTCTTAGAACTGCCTTCGCTGAGTCCCACAGAAGTTGGGGCTTTGTGCTGTTGTTCTCATTTGTCTCCATATATTGCTTGATCTCTGTTTTAATTTGGTCATTGATCCGTTGATTATTTAGGAGCATGTTGTTAAGCCTCCATATGTTCGTGAGCCTTTTTGGGTTTTTTGTACAGTTTATGTCTAGTTCTATACCTTTGTGATCTGAGAAGTTGGTTGGTAGATTGAATCTTTTTTAATTGACTGAGGCTCTTTTTTTGGCCTAGTATGTGGTCTATTCTGGAAAATGTTCCCTGTGCACTTGAGAAGAATGTGTGTCCTGCTGCTTTTGGGTGTATACTTCTGTAGATGTCTGTTAGGTCCATCTGTTGTAGTGTGTTGTTCAGAGCCTCTGTGTCCTTACTTATTTTCTGTCTGGTTGATCTGTCCTTTGGAGTGAGTGGTGTGGTGAAGCCTCCTAAAATGAGTGCATTGCATCCTATTCCCTCCTTTAATTCTGTTAGTAATTGTTTCACATATGTCAGTGCTCCTGTGTTGGGTGCATATGTGGCGACTGCGGGATGCACAAAAAGGACAAAACAAAAAACACAAACACACAGAGATCTCTTACTAGAAGCTGCCCTGCCCAGCAGTCTTCGCATTTGTTTTCATACCATCTATGGGGCTTAATCTGATTGGTTCAATTCTGGGTTAAAAAAATGGAGTATCAATTCCAATAGCTGCGTGGCTCATGAACTCTGGTACACTTTCTTATTTTTTATGTTGGTGTTTGCTTCCAACATCTTGTGACTTCTGTATGTGTAAAGAAGCCCCTTCTTGACCTGTTTGCAGAGTCAAGTAGATAAGAAACAAACTGTTCCAGAATAACAGGATGCTGCATTCTTCTGTGAGAACTCCAAGATGCATAGATATTTATAATGGTTATATCCTATTGTTGGGCTGCCCCCTTTATCATTATGTAATGTCCTTCTTTATCTCTTGTTACTTTCTTTGTTTTGAAGTCTATTTTGTCTGATACAAGTACTACAACACCAGCTTTTTTCTCCCTTTTGTTTGCATGAAATATCTTTTTCCATACCTTCACTTTTAGTCTGTGTATATCATTGGGTTGGAAGTGAGTCTCTTGTAAGCAGCATATAGATGGGTCTTGCTTTTTTATCCATTCTGGTACTCTGTGTCCTTTTGATTGGTGCATTCAGTCCATTTACATTTAGGGTGATTATTGATAGATATGTACTTATTGACATTGCAGGCTTTGGATTTGTGGTTACCAAAGGTTCAAGAGTAGCTTCTTTACTATCTAATAGTCTAACTTAACTCTCTTGTTAAGGTATTATAAACACCTTAATGTCTGATGATTCTTAATTTCTCTCCCTTCTTATTCTTCCTCCTCCATTCTTTATAGGCTCAGTTTTATTCTGTACTCTTTTTTGTTTCCTTTGACTGCTTTTGTGGATAGTTTGTTTTAATTTTTGCCTTTAGTTAGTATTTGGTTGGTCCACTTTCGTTGCTGTGAATTTTTCTCTGGTGACATCTATTTAGCCTTAGGAGTGCTTCCATCTAGAGAAGTCCCTTTAAAATATCCTGTAGAGGTGGTTTGTAGGCAAATTTCCTCAACTTTTGCTTGTATGGAAATTGTTTAAGCCCTCTTTCAAATTTAAATGATAATCGTGCTGGATAAAGTATTCTTGGTTCAAGGCCCTTCTGTTTCATTGCATTAAATATATCATGCCATTCTCTTCTGGCCTGTAAGGTTTCTGTTGAGAAGTCTGATGATAGCCTGATGGGTTTTCCTTTGTAGGTAATCTTTTCTCTCTCTCTCGCTGCCTTGAATACTCTGTCCTTGTCTTTGATCTTTGCCATTTTAATTATTTTATATCTTGGTGTTGTCCTCCTTGGGTCCCTTGTGTTGGGAGATCTGTGGGCTTCCATGGTCTGAGACAGTATTTCCTTCCCCAGCTTGGGGAAGTTTTCGGCGATTATTTCTTCAAAGACACTTTGTATCCCTTCTTCTCTCTTCTTCTTCTGGTACCCCTATAATGCAAATATTGTTCCATTTGGATTGGTCACACAGTTCTCTTAATATTCTTTCGTTCCTAGAGATTCTTTTATCTCTGTCTGCCTCAGCCTCTCTGTATTCCTGTTCTCTGTTTTCTATTCCATTGACAATCTCTTGCACCTCATCCAGTCTGCTCTTAAGCCCTTCTATTGATTGTTTGATTTCTGTTATCTCCCTGAGGAATTCATCCCTTAGCTCTTGCATATTTTTCTGCAGGTCCATCAGCATGGTTATGACTTTTATTTTGAATTCTTTTTCAGGAAGATTGGTTATATCTATCTCACTAGGCCCTCTCTCTGGGGTAATCTGAGTGATTTTTGACTGGACCTGATTCTTCTTCCTTTTCATGGTGATATAACTGGTCGCAGGCAGGTGGCATGTGTGTCAGCTGGGAGAACAAAGTCCCTTCCTTCTTGTTGGTCGCCTTGCCCTTCTCCACTGCCTGTGCCATCTACCGCACACCAGGAGCAGTCTCTGGGATAATCTCCTGAGCTGCTGTGGGCGGGACGGCCTTTGGGATAGCCTGGAGTCCTGTGCGGGGTTGCATACATGCCGGGTGTGTTCTCCTGCGAGAACGGCACCCTTTCATGCCTTCCAGACCTTGCTCCGGCTTCCGCTGCCTGTGCCATCTACCCACACACTGGGAGAAGTCTCTGGGATAATCCCCTGAGCTGCCATGGGCGGGGCGGCCTTTGGGATAGCCTGAAGCCCTGCGGGGGGTTGCAGACATGCTGTGTGTGTTCTCCTGCAATAACGGCACCCCTTCGTGCCTTCCAGACCTTGCTCTGACTTCCTCTGTCTTTCCTGGTTAACTGTGTGCTGGGAGGAGATGCTCTGTGGTTGCTGTGGGCGGGTCAGCCAGTTTCCTTGCAGCACTTGCCATGGGGAATGAATGGCAGGCTGCTTATTGCCATGAGAGGCTTCGGGGCTGCGTTACCTCCCAGGGGTTAGAGAGCCTGAAGTTCTTCAAGATTCCCAGCCTGCTGGGCTGCGTGTGCTGGGAAGATTTTGTCCAGCTGTTGAGCCCTTCCTACCCAAGAGCATGGGATGACCTTTTGATGTTTGATCCTATAAATAGAATAGAGACCTTCCATCTAGAAGAGAGCTCCACTTTTACCTGGCAATGAGTTTTTCAGACTTTCAGCAGTTTGAAAAATCACAAATGGAGACCTCAAATGTATAAATATTGAGAGGATGTGCAAGGAGAATGGAATAAACCTTTCCTCTCTACTTCTCAGCTTTATTCCTGAGGTCAGAGTTTGTTGTCAGAACTAGTGGACACTTTGGATTTCTGCTATGTATGTATGTCATCGTGTATTGATTGAGTGAATTACTGAGTGAATTATTGGCACTGCTCCCTCATCTACGGAGTTTCTGGAGGCATTACTTCCTGCCATTTTCCCACCTGGCCATCAATCGTTGCTCGTGTATTATGTGCCAACTTAGCACATTATGTGCACCTGCTTTTCATCCTACTGACAAGCCTTTGAGGAAGGCATTTTATCCCATCATCAGTGAGAGAACCTGAATTTGAGAAGTATAAAATGACTTGTCCAGTCAAGTAAATGGAGAAGCTGAGATAGCAGCCTCCATCCTCTTGCCTCACCATGTGGGCTCTTCAACACCATGCTCCACCACCTCCTTTCCCACCAGTCGGCAGGGGTTCACCTGTGCCTTCTCTGAAAGAGCAGTGGCTTTATCTGTGCTGTGACAGACTGCAGACAGGACAGGGGCTCTGGCAAGCCTGGGTCCAGTGGACGCCCTGGATGGGGAAGCTCTCAGGTAACTGGGTATTGCATAATTCAGGACCCAGAAGATAAAGATAGTGCTGCTCATTGAGAACATCCTCAGGAATTTGTGTCAAAACCTAGGTTCTACGCTGATGGACAGTGACTGTAAGGGGTAGGTGGTGGGGACTTGACAATAGGGGGAATCTAGTAACCATAATTTTGCTCATGTAATTGTACATTAATAATAGCAAAATATATTAAAAATATAAACAGTTTCTATGCTGCTAGGGAATTGATGCAACATATGCTATTTTAGATAGCCTGACAAAGAATAGGAAAGGATGGAAATATCCCCATGGGACACTTGCAAGTCCCCAATTTTGAAAACCTTTGCCTGAGTTAGCATTATCCAAAGATTTCATGGAATACTAATAGGTATTTTTTAAAAGGACGGAGGTGCTCCATGTATATACAAGTATACACAGGTTCCTATCCTGCACCTGCCACTTCCTAGATCTTACATATCTGTGCCTCAGTCTCCTAAAGTGTAAAGTAGTAATAATGATAACACCGATCTCACAGGGGGATTATAAGGCATCAAAGCAGTGCCTGGCACATTGAAAACACCTTCTTTCCCTCCAAAAAATTAACCATTATAAGGAACATACTATATTAACCATGTAAACAAATGCCTTCCTGCAAGACTTTCTCAGAGTTGTTAAGGTGCTCCATAGTTTTAATGGGGTTTGAAAGAGTGATAGTTAACCTTCAGATATGAAAGTTGGATAGAGCATGAAGCATTTCCCCAAACATACTGACCACAAATCCCTTGTTTTAGGAATGTTCAGAGCACCTTCTTGCAATGCCAATTGAAGGAGCTGTTCCCACTGCTGTTCCCTAAAACAGCCCCTCTCTGAACCTGACACTATCAGCAGCTTCCAGGCACCTGAAGGAGAAAACCGCCACCATTTGAGAGGGCTGTGAGGAGAGTGGCATCTAGGCATAGCCAGATTCCCCTTAGTTGAGGAATGACTGGGGGCCAGGGGTCAAGGGAATTGTGTGTGATTACAGTCTGCAGTTCACTGGGGCAAGAAAGGGTGGGGAAGGACTACTGGATGGAGCTGCCAGGTAGACAGAGCAGCACAGGACAGGCGTCAGTAGTGACGGATGACTCAAAAGTCTGGGCACCTGTCTATGAATGATGTGAACCCAGATGAGTGACCTGAATTACTGCAAAGAATATTGGGCTAGAAGGCATGAGGTCCCCTGGACACCAGCCAAGCTCCAGAGGGTGGGTGAGGGCCTCCATGGGGAACAGCATTCAGCAGCTCAATGACTCTCACTTTCTCAACACTCTTCCCATCTTGTCTGCCTACCTCCCCCATTAACTCTTCAAATCTCAGACCAGATGCTAGTTGTGTAGGCAGCCTTTCCCAGGTTCCTAATTCTAGGCTTCCACTTGTGCTTCCCCAGCATCCCTCCACAGGCACATACTGCCAGGTTCCAAGGACTGGGCAGGGGTGCAGATGACACTGGACAAGGCTGTCACATAACACGTCAGGGCATCTGCTTTCCTAAACAAGTTTGACTCCATTCCTCCTACTTGTCAAATGCCTCCCGATGTGCGGTAGCCTATCTCCAGGATGGCCCCCAGGCAGTCTTACCTTCTGGTATTCATGTCCTTATGTCATCCCCTCCCACACTGAATAAAGTTGACATGTGTAGCCAATAGAATTCTGTGGAAAAGAAGTTGTGTGACTTCCAAGACTGGGTAATAAAACACATGATGACTCCTGCCTTGCTCTCCTGGCTCACTCCCTCTGGGAAAAGCTAACCACCATGTCATATGGACAAACATCCCCACAGAGAGGTCCATGTTACAAGGAACTGAAGCCCTCCTGCAAAAAAATGGCACTAGTTTGCCAAGCATGTGAATGAGTCACCCCGCAAGTGGATCCTCCAGCCCCACTTGATCCTTCAGATGATGCAGCCCCAACTGACATCTTAACTGCAACTTCATGAGAGACCACCAGTCAAGCTACTCCAAAATTCCTGACCCAGAGAAACTGTGAGACGATGCATGTTGTTTTAGGCCGCTAAATTTTGGGTTAATTTTGCTAAATGGCAAGAGAAACTAATACACCACAGCTTGGTATTCATGATCCAGCCCCTACCTTTTTATATGGCCTTGGTTCTCACCACCTCAAAATTTATGCCTCCTAAACTGGAAGGCTTCTGATGTCCAACAGACAGAAAACTGCATCTAGTCATTCAAACCTGCATACCTTCATTCAAGCCAGTTTCCCTGCTTACAGTATCCTCCTCTGTACCTATCCTTCAACCCAGACTGCTTCTCATACCCTCTTTCAGGAAGCCGCCTGTGATGGATGCCTCTCGGCGCCCTCAGAATACCTGCACCCCCTCAAATAATGATGCCTCCCATGAGGTCCTCCAGGCAGGGACACATACTGATTTGTGGCAGGGTCCAGGAGCCCAACATGGACAGCTAAAACAGGGCTGGCTGAAGATGGACATCCTGACTCTAGTGGACCTTATACAGTTTCCATCTCTCCTCATGCCCATCTCCCAAGCCCACACCACCTTCCTATGGGCTCAAAAGGTTTTCACAGAGAGGTGTCTCTTCAGGCTGAATGTCCAAAGGGGAGAAGAGAGGAGCCTGGGTCGCTCATAGTGAAGGCCAAGTCCAGAGATCCCTGGAACCAAGATCGGCTCATTCATCCCACAAACCACCTGCAGTATTCATTGGGCCTCTTCCCATGTGAGTCTCCTCCGGGCAAGGCATGGGCCATCTCTAGCCACATCCCTGGGACAGGCTCCTCAGAAAGCACGTGGAGCCCGGAGTTGGGCTCTTCCTCCCTGTCACAGCACGTGCATCCCTTGCCCATTCCCATCCCCATGTATCTCCTCCCAGATTTCAGCCATGGCCACTCATCTCTCCTGTCCCTCCTAAGCCACAGTTGTGCCCTGATGAAACACACAAGCAGATAGATAGAACCTAACACACACACTCAAATAAAAGTAATTATTTATTGAACATGTTAACACTGAAGTCAACTGACCACACCCCACCCCCAGCCACGGAGACAACACAACACAGTAGAGTAACGCAAGGAGGGCGAGGCAGAGGCCAAGGTTCCAAGCTCCTCAAGTGATGAGTTTCTAACTCACAGAGAGAAGGGTTATATAGATCCCCATCAGCATCCAGTCACTTCTTACAGCCCAAATGACATTTGGAGGGACAGAGAACCTGGGAGGCCCTGCAAGGACACTTGCTGGCCCACACTTAGCTTTGCATGTGCAACACCCATGTTCCTGCCCACCAGTGAGAGACAGGACCATGAGCGTTCACTCAGGGACCATTCCTCAGGCAAAAACTCTTCCATGGAAACCGAGGCCTCTGAGCACACCGTGAACTGACTCCTCATGAACAACTGGCAAATCGTACCCAGTCTGTTACCTAATCAATAAAACCACACACCTTGGATGGACAGGACCACACACAGGATGCTTCTGACCTCAGCCTTTCCCTTGTCTAAATCTGGGGTGGGAATTCTGTCACCAATGCCAGGACCAGGGAATGCTTTGGGAGGCCCAACCTCACCTCCTCAAATCGGGGTGGCAGCATCCTCAGGAAGCAGCAAGGCTCCTTCCAATGCCCGAGTCACCATCTCTGCCCACAGGATAGGAACATACATGTAGTGCAGGAACCACGCCTTTCCCAAGGGAAAAGTTTCCCCACAGCCAGTGGAGCACACAGCACACAGTGCGTCTCCAGCCGCGAGGCAGTGGGGACATTGCTCTCATTCTCAGACCTGTCTGTCCACATTCTGAACCATCTCCTCCAGGTCCTCCTCCATCTCCGGCTGGCTGACGAGCACAATGGGCAGCAAGGACATCAACAGGCCCACTTTGATGTCATGGCCAAACACTGCCTCATAAGGTAGGCTCTGGACACTCTCACGAAATGCTCTACTCTTCATCACTTGGACAAAGTGGAGCCTGTGCATCCACGTGCTGGTCCCCTTGGCCTGCATCCAGGCCACAGGCATGTTCTGTGTGTCTCAGGGAGCCTGCTCCACACTGCCTGGTCTATATGGCTCAGTGTTTCCCAGTCACACTCCACATGCCTTTCAGTGTACCAACCACCTCATTTTCAAAGTCTTTCCTATTTCCAGACTGGAGAATGGAAGGAGCCCCAAAGAGTCAGAGGATGTCCAGCAGACATCTGGCCACATCCACAGTGCTTCTACTGGGCAGAGATCTCAACTGGACTAATTTGGTGGTGTGATCCTGGTACGCCATGAAGAATTTGAACTGTCCATCAGTTTGAGACTGCATGTCAGTGAGGTCTACCTGGCACCAGGTCCTGGTCTCTGCAACCATCACAGGCTTCACCATACCTTTCTTCAGAGGATGCAACTTCTGCTGGCAGGGCTTGCAGAGTTCCAGGTATAGGAGCATGGCTCCCGGGTCACATCTTGCTGCTTCAGTTCTGCTAGCATCCCATGCTTCCCTCCACACCTGATGCTTATGTGGGTCTGATGGGGTTTTTCTCTACATAGATATATAATAATATTATACACAGCTGTAATAGTAGTATAACTTTATTTGGGTTTTTAGGCCCAATTCTAATGTGTGGAAGTATGTGGGAGGGGGTCTTCCCCCACATGACACTAAGCAATTTTAGAACATTAGCAGGGTATTGGAGAACTCAACTTAATTCTGATGCTGTCTGCCCAGAGAAAGCACTTGATTCCCCAAGTTAAGGGCTCTGTCTTACAAGACTGACCTCCACCCCCAACTCCAGGCACCGGTTACAAGCTCCAGGCAGTTAACCTGTGCTTCTGACCTACCAGCTACAGACTGGAGGTTTCTACAACCTCCCTGTTAGGTTTGATTATTTACTAGAGCATTAGGTTCAATTTATTTGCTAGAGCGGCTCACAGAACTTAGGAAAACACTTATGTTTACCAGTTTAATAAAGGATACAAGTTAACAGGCAGATGAAGAAAGACAACATAGGGGAAGGTCCCAAATAAAGGAGCTTCTATCCTCATGGAGCTTGGGGCCTGGCTCAGTGGCACATGGAGGTGTTCTGGTTCCCCAAACATAGAAGCTCTCTCCGACCAAGAAGCAGGATCCAAGAGAGCAGAGAGCTCTTCTCAGGTGTTTTCGTGAGGGATTCATTTCATTGTCATGATTGACTAAATTATTGACCATTGGCTCATTCAACCTCCAGCCTCCGCCCTTGGGTGGGGGGGTCCAAGAGTCTCTCATTAACATAACAAGACACCCATTTCACCTTTAAGACTGTGGATGAAGGCCAAGTATACCTGGGAAATATGTATTTGGTCAAGTGAATGACTAAATTTGCATTGCTTATGACTCATTATATCGCAGTGGGCCTCTTGCAGCACATGGTACATATCCTCATTTTTGACATAGCAGCAAAAGCTAGGGTTGCCTTCTGACAGGGGACCGATGAGCATGTCCTCACTCCCAAAGGACATGTCAAATCACTTCATTTGGCAGAGGGAGAGGGAAGACTTCCCCTTTTCTAGTTTGGCATTGTGGGTAAAATTATATTTCCAGAATATCTCGTCTGGCTTTAGTGTATTTGCATTTCCCCAGGGGTGGAGGGAAGTTCATCTCCATATCAGTGGGTAATTATTACCTGGGCAACCGAGGGCTTATCTGAACCTGAGACGTTAAAGGGAGGTCCTTGCTTGCTTGCTTCTGCCAGAGCAGGAGAGAGAGATGGCCCCGGACTGCAGTTTGTAAGCAATAAACAGATTTTACACTTTAGTTCTCCCTTTGACTGATTTCGGTTTGTAGAGGTATTTTGCCCTTGGATTTCCTCTCCCCGGACTTACAGGCGCTTTTCACTTGTTCAACTATCCCACTGTACTTGTCATTTGTGAAATACGTGGAATTGTCTTCTGTCTTCTTAAGACAGTAAAAGATTAAAATGGTGATAAACACTGTCACTCAGCATCACACCAGAGATCCTCCAGGGACATGGCTGGGAGCTGTGACAACAGCGGAAACATCCTGGCTGGAAATGGCAGGTGCAGACGCTGCAGTTTACTGAAAGTGCTCAGCCAGGTCTCCCAGCCAGGGCAGAGCAGCTGGGCACTCACTGACAAATGGGATCACACTCCTAGATGGAGTTGGACCACATGCCCCATAGCCAACTAATGTCAACTGACTCTCCCTTATCTGATTAATGTGCCCAAAGGTGATGTCTGAAGTCGGCCTCGCGGACTCTGATTCTACATTGAATAGTGCAGACACCCAAACAGAAAAAGCTGACCAGCAACCCTGGGATCCCAAGACACACCCACAGGGAGAGCCCAGAGCTGCAAGGCTCCAAGATGGCTTATGTGCTGGGCAGACACAAGAAGCCCAGCCAGCAGGTTGTGCTTGTTTCATGAGTGTGATATGAAGTCCACATCAGGGCATATCTCAGCCAGGTGTACACAGGTGTGTATGGAGGGCAGGAGGGAGACGTGGTCATCTGGGCTCCTAGCAAAACCTTCAGACCAAGTTTAGCCACTGACCAATCCCTGGGTTAGCCACCCCCCAGCCCCTGCCCCACTCCTGTGGAAGGCAGACAAGCCCAAGTAAAGGCTTCCTCTACAAAGACACCATGGCTAGAGACAGGGACCACTCACCTGAGGACCTGTGTGTTTTGAAATAAAGCTAACGCATACCCTGAAACCCACATCCTTACCCAAATTAGTCATGCCCTGAGGGCCTATTTATGCAGGACATCAGGTGGGCCCCTTGTCCTCCCTCATGGGATCCAGGGCCTTGTCCCCAGATGCCACCATTGTCTGGTACAAGCCCACGTCCATGGGAACAAGGAAGGCAAAGGGGCACAGCATAAGCCAAATGGAAACCAGTGGAGAAAGAATGAAGAGAAAGGGGAGGAGACAAGAAGACAGGGAAATTAGCACCCAGGACTGGCCAGAGGTTGCCTGCAGCCATGAAGACACCCCTCTAGGGGGGCTGGGAGGGCTGGTGAGTGGGCTGCCTCACTAGTTCACCCACCATGTGTCGGTCTCTCCTCCCTCTCCCCAGCTAGTCAGCTGGAGAAGCATCATTTGAGAGTACAGGCTAGGGTGACAAGAAACATCCAGGGCCCTGTAAGAGCACAGCTGGAACTTGCGTGTGGCCAGGCACTCCTCCAGCCCAAGCCCACTCTCTGGGCCCAAGTCTCTCTAGGGGCTCATCTGGGGTCAACCCCTATTACCTGTGGTGCCTGAAGCCCAGCCAAAGGGTAAGAGGACCAGAAAACAAGCAGAATTCTCCTGACTACATGTCCACCCAGCTCTAAGAGCCCTACCTCTGATCACAGAGAGAGCTCCATGCAGTGAGCAGAGGTACCAGGAACACTGGGAGGGGTGCTGCTCAGTAAGTCTGGCTTTCTCATAAGGAAACTGGGTACACTTTGCTCCAGAGGGCCCAGGATGCAGTAAGAGCACACCTGAGAACTTATCAAGGCTTTTAAGACCATGTATTTGAGTTCTCTTGAGATAATAAATAATTTGCTGATATAAAAAACATATGGGGTATTAATATAATAAAATGGAAACATTCAGACCATGTAGCTTCAATGTGAAAGATGGAGACCGGAGGACTCCCTCTTCCCATTAAGCCCTGTGGCCTCAGAACTCCCAAGCCCCACTCCCATGACCAGGGCCTCTCTTCTCTTTGAAGAGCTCCCGATAGCAGCTCATCACGTTGCTGATGCCCAGGCAGACTTTGAGGCTGAGTTCCAGGTTTGGGTCATTGTCACTGACAATCTGTAGGCCAGCATCAAAGTGTTCTAGGGCTCTGGCCAGGCATCTGGCGGTGGGCTGTCCTCACCCTCCTCCCCGGCTGTCTGCTCCAGCTCCAGCCCTGTCGGTGCTCAGGGGACATGTCTGTCTCGTGGCTCTGCAGCAGAGCCACCACATCTGCCTCTGCCACCTCCCTGAAACCTGCATGGTGTGCCAGTGCCACCGAGTCCCGCTGGATGTGTGGGAGGGTTTCCACGTGCAGGCTGCTGGCATTGTGCTGTACACACTCAGCCCACGGCAGGTACTCTACATGCACATGGACTGAGAGGCCGTCCAGGCTGGCAGAGTGGCCTGGGATGCTGTCCAGGATTAGCAGTGCTTTGTATGGAAGACCACGCTGGGTGCAGTACCTCTCCACAGGGGGGCAAAAGAAGTGCACAAACCACTCCTAGAAGAGGCTCATGCTCCCAGGTTTTCTTGTGGGAGCACCACACCATGGGCAGGTTGGGCTTGGAGAAGCCCTTGAGAGCATGTGGGTTCCCCAAGGTGTACACCAGCAGTGGCTTCAGCTTGAAGTCCCCGGCTGCGTTGCCACCAAGCAGCAGCATCAGGAGATCTCTGGCAGCTTCAAACCCAGGGGCCTTCTCCCCCTCTTAGCAAACAAACACTCTATCAGGCAGTCGCTTCCAGAGAAGCCTGGTCTCATCCATGCTGAACACCTGCCGGGGGGCGTGTAGCCACCATCTCAGATCACCCTCTGCAGCAGCTCCAGGAACCTGTGTGCCACCTCTGCACCTGCGCCTCTCTCCCCGCACCCAGGCCATGTAGGCTGTGGCACACCTTGAAGCAAGCAAACCAGCCACGACTGGTCCCAAAGGTCCCACAATCGGGGCCCTGGCGCTGCTCCCACTTGAGGTCCTCAAACAGGCTGCGGGCCTTCTCCTGGATGAGCACGACATTGACAGGCACATTGCACTGGCTCTGGTCCTTGATCCGAACACTCAGCAGCCGCTCCATGTTCTCCATTACCAGGCTGTGGCTACACATCAGCCTGGTGGTCACCTGCAGTGTGGCTGCCTGTGAACTTGCTCAGATCTTCTTATTGTCATGAATGGTGTCCATGGGGGAGGCAGACAGCCCCAGTGACTTCCCGTTTCCGCTGAGCTTCTCTCCAGCTTCCAAGTGCCACAGCACCTCAAGCTTCACCTGCAGGTTGATGGCCTTACAGTCCCGCTTGGCACTTTGGCACTGGCATGTGCTCCGCAGTCTCTTCAGGGGGATCTTGAGACCCAAGGCGGTGGAGAGGGAAGCTCTGTCTGCATCACTTTCCAGAGGTTGCAAAACGATGTTCACGCTCCCGTCCTGCATCCACTGATTTCTGCACTGTTGCGGCCCCAGCCGTAACGTAGTATAAAATGGGAAGAAAACGTTTACTGGGTAAGTGTGGACAGCCTTGGGTAAAACCTCTTAAAGATAATTCACATTGATCTCTTTGGGTAGGAGATTCCACATTTGGCCACAGAACTCACCTCCCACTGGGCGAATTCTGACCCCACAGTGTAAACTAATTTCACCCTCAGGAATGCTGCAAGCCTCTGAAAGCCCACTACCACTTTATAACGATGCCTCCCACTGGCCATACCCTCCCAAGTCACCTGCTAACTGGCTTCCTGAAGGACCCAGGGTGGCACAATACACAACAAGCTGATGTCAGACCAAATGTAGAAATCAGAAATTAACAGGCTGGGGGGAAAGAGGGTGTCAGCACATCACAGCTGGGCATAAAAACTTACAGCAACTGTGCATAAAACTGAGCTCTGAGATTCCAGGCAGCCAGGTAAAGAAGGGGAATGAGAAGCCATCCAGTTACAAGAAACATTCTCATGGCCTTGAGGTTGCAGGAACCTCGAGCAATGTGATTAAAAGATATTGGGACTCACGGTTTTTGTGTTTTGTTTTTTGCTGCAGGTAATAAAGAAACAGTAACCCAGACTGGCCTGGAGAGAACCAGGCAAAGGGTAGGTCCTCCCTCCCTCCTGCCTCAGCGACAGCCAAGGGAACCCATTTCCCCAGTGTCCTTCCACAGACCAAGCACCTTGTTTCTTCCACAACCAGCACCTCTCAGACCTCAGCTATGTGCTCTTGCTTTGTGACCAGAGTTTTACAGTAAAGCATTGCATTCCTGGCTGTTCTCCAGGAGTTTCTAGAAGGCAAGACACCTATTAAACCCAGTTTGGGCAGATCTGGCCAGGGCCACTATAGGAATTTCCAGGTCTTACAGTATCTCAGGAAGCCCAAGAATGCAGTCAAGGGTGGGGAAGACTGGGGTGCAGTCCAGCATCCCCACTCCCCTGGTGGGAGGCCCTGGGCATGCTCCCTGGCTGATATGCCCTCATTCCCATGTGTGCTCCATCCACATCTTTCCTTCTGGAGAAGCCGCTGGCTCACCTACCAGGACCACAAACATAGTGCCCTGGTCACTATCTCAGAGGGAAGAGCCATCCCTGGGGAAGCTGCACGATGCCCAAGGACCAAGAGGCCCCTGCATCAAGGAAAGCCTGACCAGGGAATGGCAGGCAAGCTGTTTGCCAGTCACCTGCCTTGGATCCCTGGCCAAAAAGGAGAACCACATGGACCTACCATGAGAACTGAAGGTGAAGTGTCCCTCCAGAGTCAGGGCTCCGGAGATAGCCAAGTGCTGCAGGCTTGGGGTAATCCAGAGGGCAGGTAGGCCCAGAGGGCAGAGGAGATGAAGAGGAGGGCAGTCGGAAAAGAGGTGTGTGCTCTGGGATTAGTAACAACAGTGGCTCACATGACAGCATTAATGGGGCCTTCTTTGGAAACACCTATGTGCCTATATGTTCATACACCCAAACATGTGTACACTGATGTGTGAATACAAGGGAGGTAAGACACATAACAGTTAAAAGTGGCCATTTCCAGAGAGGCAGACCAGATGTGAGGCTTAAACATACTTTCGGTAAGGTTTGAATTACTTTGTAACAATCATACATTACCTTTTTAAATTTAAAAAAAAAAAGAGGACAGACAGATAATGATTAGTGTATTCCTTTTGGAAAGACAGGCAAAGCCAGGGGAGGGATAGTGAGATGGGAGGAGGAACCTGCTGGAGTCAGGGCATGAGGCTGCATGGAGCCTGAGAAAAGCAGAGGCAAGATCAAAACCAGAACAGAAGGCACCACCAAAGTGCCCTAGACACAGGAGAGGAACCCCAGCCCCTGCAGCAGGCTGGTGTGATCAGTCCTGCCCACAGATGTGTCTCTGGGCCTACCTGATGCCTTTTTTAATTGTGGACTGAGTGCCAACAATAAAAGCCTGAATTCTGGCTTTCCTGGCAGCACTGACCATCCCCAGCTAAAAGACGCTGATACCAGGCAACCCCATCTGGGCCCCCGCCTCACTCCTGTGCCTCTGGGTTTGGGCCCTGGGGTTCTGACACCTGAGGACAAGTACCTACTCTGATATTCAGACAGTGTGAGCCTGGGGAGGACCTGCCCTCGGAACCAGGAGCTGGGGAAGGCTGCAGGGAAGGCTCCTGGGCCAAGCCTGAGAATACAGGGAGGAGGGAGAAGGCTGAGCACAGCTGCTAAATGTGACCCCTCCACAGCCTAAGGTGACGACAGGTTGTGGGGTGGCAGGGGCAGGCAGAACGGGGCATCTGTGACTTTGGAGGACTCTCAGCTCACATGAGCTCCATCCATAAATGGCTTGGCCAGCTCTGCCAGGTCTCCAGACCATTGCTCCTTGCAAGGGGCCTGGGCCAGCAATGAGGGAGGAGGGGAATGTTAGTGCCCTTAGCTCCACCCTGAAAACACAGGGGTTGGGCACCCCGACGAATCAACTAGGCAGTCAACATGTAGCTACCCTTCCCAGGTGTTCTTCACAGCTGCTTGGAAGGGTTGCTGGCCTGGGACTCTGAGGCGGATGAGGTATGGGTCTGCCCTCTGAGTCCCACGGACCACCCTGCTTTGGACACCATGCAGCTACCCCTCTGGTGCACATACACACACATCCCTCGAGAAGATACCCAAGGCCCCAGAAACCCAACTCACTGAAAAACCATTTCAGTCATTACAAGCCTCCTTTGGCAGCAGCCAGGTACACAGTAAAGAGATGACTCCTGGGCCTGGGATGTCCAAATATTGCACATTTCCAAAAACGGTTTGGCCCTTAACCTGTTCCTGCACAAATAACCCTATAAGCCCTTGGAATATTCTGCCTGTTAAGAGTGTCTTTGGGCCACATAAAATGGCTTATGTTAACAATGTGACTTACAGCAGTGACCTTGGGCCACAACATCAGTTCAACCTCTAGGGAGTAGCTGAGACTTGGTAACTAAGATCAGTCATGTTCCGTGCCTACGTGACTGACCCCAAAAAGACCCTGGACACGACAGCTCGGGTGAGCCTCCTTACTGACAACACTGTGTGTGTGTTGTTGCACATCACTGCTGGGAAAATTGAGCACTGCCTACATGACTCCCATGGGGAGGACACAGCCAGCTCATCCCTACTACCTTCGGAGTAGTGCTTTCTCACTGTTGTATTTAATCTGTATCCTTTCATTGTAATAAACTGTAATCATGAGTGTACCAGCCTTGCTGAGAACTTGCTGTGACTCCCTCTAGCAAATCATTGAGACTAAGGACGGCCTTGGGGAACCCCAAACACACCACAACAGTGACAGTTAGGGAAGACATCTGGCTTCTGGACTCCCTGACAGCATCACAGCAGTCTCTCCAAGACCACCCAGAGGAAGGCCAGCCCCTCTAACCTCTCTCATATGGGGGCACTGGAGGGGCCAGCAACAAGCGAGACCTGGTAAGCGAATGGAGCAAAGGCAGAAGTCTTCATGTAAATGTGAACTGCAGCAAACTTGAAGCCATGCGATTCCAAGGCTGAGTGCACACAACCATGCACACCCCACAGGATCTACATGAGAGCCGGCCCACAGTCATTCAGTGACAGTAGGCTGCTGTCCCAATACCCAAGATATTTCAATGCAAGAATCTCTTTTTAGAGTGAGCATCACCTAAGCATCAACTCGGTGGGAAGCTAGGAACCAGAATGGGGACAGATCTCTGAAGAGGAGGCAAATGATGGCAGCTGTTAAGGAGACAACCTGCCTCAAAACACTGGCACAAGGTTTAGAAAAGAGCCCAGAACTGCAGCCAAACAACCCACAAGGACCGCAGACACATGCATTCAAGACTTCTCTACTGCGCCTCATGTTCATGCCTAGGCGAAAACCAGTCCTGCATTACCAAGAATTTCATTAGCAATGGTTGAATGCACTTTGAATGTTTTCTGACACTTGTGGAACCAGTTTCATCACGTCCCCCTCAGGGGCTCCTGCTCCATACAGCAGTGGACCCTCGCTAGGAATCTAGGTCCTACGTCCTCCTTTGAGTTTCTAATTGCCATAATTCCAATCTTTTCCCTTTATTCACAAAGCTCTAGGAGTGGATACTGTTCCCTAGAATTCCTACAGCTATGACACCTTAGAGTTTTTTTTATTCCTTCAATAGCTATGTTAAATTCTTTGTTAAATCTCTGTTAAAACAAGGGGATGTCAGCAGTTCCTCAAAAGGTCAGTTACCAGCGATTCGCTCCTACATATACAACCAAGAAAAATGGTAACATCTGTCCACATAAAAACACACACATATATGTTCACAGAAACACTATTCATAATAGCCAAAAGATGGAAACAATAAATGTGGTATAGTCATACAGCTGACATGCTACAACATGAATAAACACAGAAAACACGACACTCAATGAAAGCCAGCCATAAAAAGCCACATACTGTATGATTCCATTTAATGAAATGTCCAGGATAAGCAAAGCCATAGAGATACAGGGCAGGGTATTAGGAGAGGGAAGAATGGGGAGTGATGAGACAGACTGTCGGCGGGGTTTCCTGAGAAGTGTAGCCTTCGGACCACTAAGAGAACCAGCCCCTAGGGTTGCAGACACTACATTTCCCAGGAGGTAGCGGGCATCCCTCTCACCACCAGGGCCACTGGGAAATGTATTCAGGAGCCTGCGAGCCGAGGCCAGCCACGGTATGTTTGAGAGCCAGGCGTCGTCCCCAGCTATGGGGAACAAGCCATGAAATAAGACGGGCCCGCACATGCAACATCTCCAACAGCACTGTGTGAGTCCGAATCCAGCCGCTGCCCGTGTGCTCGGCTGGCACACCTGGTTGTCGCATACCTGCCTGTACTCCTGCCAGTTGGGATCTGGTCTCAACTCCCTCCGGGTCACCTGCCTCCTTCAGCTGCCATACTCAGACTCTATGGGAGCTACTCCATCCGTCTGGTCCTCAGACTTTTACCAACCACCCAACCATGCTGGGCCACCTGTCAAGCACCCTTTCTGACATGGACAGCATTTTTAAAGGACTGGTTTCCTGATTGTCAGCAATGTCCCTGAAGGCCAGGACACCAATTTCTCCAAGCCTGTCCTAACATGACCTGTCCTCTGTCCTCATCTAGGTTACAGTCCCTCCTAAATCACCCATCATAACCCTTGTCACATAGAATAAAACCCCCATCCACACTGGCAGCTCTTGAAGACAGTTTCACCCACCCTGGTCTCCTCAACACCTAGCACATTACAAGTGCTGATAATTTGTGTGATTAATTAATCCACTCACTCACCAGAATCCTTTCCTTCTTGCGACTCTGCCCAGGAAAATAAGCAAGTGGCCTTATCTGACCTTTCTTTGAGTTAATGCTGGGCTCTTGAGCCCCTCCCTGCCCCCTGACCTCTGTGTGTTGATAGCACACCCATCACTGAAGGTGACTGCTGGGAGAGAGGTGCCAGGAATCCTTTCTCCCATCTTTATTTCTTGGCATGTATGCATATGTGTGTGTGTGTGTGTGTGTGCATGCACACGTGCACACACACATATGCAGGCACATGCACGTACCTGTGTTGAAAATCCAGGAAGCCAGTCATCCCTGCCCTATCACCTGTAGCTCATCCAGCTATAATATAAGAACACCTTCTCTTGCTATCTGTATTTGGGAGGCCCATGTGTGTCTGCAAAGTCAGGTGGACACCCCAGGATGCCTGTTGTTACAGTCTGAGGGACAGGAAAGCAAGTTGGAATGAGGGCAGATAACAAGACTGTCCAGGGGTTCCACCCATTGGAATCAGAGCTGTGGGTCTAACCTCAAGGTGAAGCTGGGCTGCAGCCAATGGCTGGAAGCCAACCCTGAGGTGGCTATTGAGCTCTGAAGAGTGGATGGGATTTCCCAAAGAGCACTAGACCAGGGAGACCATCAGAGAAAAAGCTCAGCCTCAGAAGCTGAAGGGAAGTTAAAACAAACATGCCTCAGAAACCCTATGAAGAAAACATCTCCAAGTGAAGGAAGTAGTCTTTGACACCAAAAACCACAGTGAAATAATACATGTGCCCATGGGCTTGGACATAGGGAGGGTACCAGAAACCTGGCATGACAGAGGCCATGGAAGCAAAAGAGGGAGTAGATGGCATAGAAAGTGAACACGGAGATGCACAGAGCAGAAAAACTTCACCTAAGGTTAGCTAGGAAGAATCACAATGATGCAGAAAGGGAGATGTCAGGGATGGTAAATGGGGGAAGCTGGTCTTGGCCCTGGCCCCTCACCACAAGGAAGGTCACCCTGGGAGAATGCGCTGGCCAACTACTGTGCCAAAGGGTGTGTCTCTGTCACAGTGGATACCCCTGGGCCCCACAGCTCATCTGCCAATCAGAGAACACCACCCTCCTGTTCCCCAAGCCTGGTGCTGCATGTGTCACTGGACAAAGACCACAGGGCATGAGATATGAGAACCATGAAGGAGAAGTGACAGTATCTGCCCTCCAGAAACAAAACATGATCAGACAGGGCTCACCGGAGGTAGGCCCAAGCCCCAAATCACTCAGGATAGCTACAGAGCTCTGTCCTTCAGGGCCTCTACCCACAGCCATTTGCCCACTTTCTGTGGGCCCCACGTGAGGCGAGTGCAGGCTTCCTGCCAACTCCCTCTTTGCCACCACCACAGAGCCTCCTCAGGATGCAGCTGCCAGAGTCTGTTGCCTCCTTTCCCAGTTCAGCTCCCGGAGACAGGCAAGGGCACTGTGGACACGCTGGGACACACGCAAACTACATTCCTGATAGGGATCATTTTCTATGAGGACCTGCAGGTCAGCAGCAAAGTGGGACAGTGCCTGGGCCAGGTGCTCAGGGCTCAGTGCACCCACACTAGCTTCCTCTGTCCCCACACCCACCATGGCCTCCGTGCAATCTGGCTCTGGTCTTCCAGAGGCCAGGACTTCCCCTGCCTCCCAGGGAAGCCCAGAGCTTCTGGTGCCCACATCTTCTGCATCCTGGGGGTTTCCAGGGGAGGGGGCTCCCCATGGGCCGGCAGCAGGCTGGTGACATCAGCCTCAGTCACATCTCCAAGGCCCACGTGGCTGGCTAGTGCTACAATGCTGTGGTGAAGCTGGGGCACAGTGTCAGGCTCAGGGATGCTGGAAGGCATGCACTCGGGCCAGAGCTTCCTCCAGGCACTGTTCATGGTGGAAGGCTGCAGCTCTGCCCAGTCCTCAGCAGTGTGGTCTACGGCAGTCATTATGGTATAACTGCACCAGAATTCCTGCACAGAGGGCCGGTTTTCACCAGCTGTCTCCTGGACCAGCTGGCTGAGTATGCGGTACAGGTAATGGGCCTTGAAGGCAGCAATGACACCCTGGTTCATGGGCTCGATCAGGGCCGATGTGTTCTTGGGCAGGAACTCAACACGTACATTGGCCGACACTCCACCCAGGTGGGCAGGGTGGCAAGGTGCACCATCCAGGAGCAGGAGGGCACAGTTAGGGAGGCCATGGCTGGCACAGTAGCTCTCCACAGCAGGGCAGAAGCAGCCAGTGAACTACTCCTGGAAGATGCTGGGTGTCAGCCAGTCGTTGCGGTTAGAGCGCCACACCACAGGCAGGCTGGCCTTGGAGAAGCCCTTGAGGGCACGTGGGTTCTCTGAAGGGTACACCAACAGGGGCTTCAGCTTGAAGTCTCCAGCTGCATTGCCACCAAGCAGCAGGGTCAGGTGGTCCTTAGAGACCTTGGGCCTGGGCCTAGCTGCCCTCTCCAGCACCAGCAGCATGTGCTCAGGCAGCCACTTCCAGAACAGGCCCGTCTCATCCACGTTGAAGACTTGATATGGTGAGTAGTGGCCCTCCTCCAGAATGGTGCGCAGCACTAGAGGGTAGTGGGCAGTGGCTTGGGCATTAGCCATAGTGGGCTCATCTGTCAACAGTACATTGTGGCGTGCCTTGAAACGGGCAAACCAGCTATTGCTGGCCCCAAATGTCCCAGCCTGGGTGCCATCACCCTGCTCATGCTGCAGCTGTGCAAAAAGCCTGCGCACCTTGTCGTGGATGAGCAGCATGCTGACAGGCAGGTTCTGTTGCTTCTGCTCCTCAATCCACAGGCTCAGCAGGCGCTCCATATGGCCCATCACCACACCCCTACAGTGGGTGAGCTGCCTGACACTCAAAGGCGTGACTGCCTGAGAATTGGCCCAGATCTTGTCCTTGTTGACACGGATTGAGGCAACAGTGGAGGTGGCCACCCCCAGGGCCCGGGCAATCTGTGTCAGCTTCTCACCCTCCTCAAACCTCCAAAGCACCTCCAACTTCATGTGCAAGGTGATGGACTTCCGGTCCCTCTTGGCACTGTGGCAGAGGCCAAACACACCAAGGGGTGCCTTCCCCGACAATTCTGGGTGGGAAGGTGTCTTCATTATGCCTCCCATGGCCATCCACCTTAAGGAGCTCTCTCCCTCCTACCTGTTCACAGTAGCTACTGCTGTGCCCGCAATAGCAGCCTCTTGGCCTCTGCCTGTAAGAGAGGGACACATGGGCACAAATGTATGAGCATGTGGGAGACCCAAGCCTGGCCTTCCCATGCTCTGACACAGAGCCCCCAGTCTGCTGACCAGGGCATCAGAGGCATGCGCCATCCCTTCTCTCCCTACTGCCATAAACACTGTACATTCAGTACCAAGCATTTTTTGAAACTAGAAGAGCATATCCCTTAGTTTTAGCTTATGAGATCAAAAGTGGTATCTGCTGGAAGACTGCTCTCTTCTGCCAGCAAACTCCTCTAACCAAAAGGGGAGCCAAAAGAGGCTAGAAACTCTGACCCACATCCGAGACACTGATGAGCAGATGAGCTGCCCATCTCTATGCTTCTCACGCAAAGACATCTAACAACAACGTGGGAGGCTGAATAATGAACAATATCCTAAAGATGTCCACATCCTAATTCCAGGACCCTATGAACAAATTACCTTACACAGCAAAAGGGACATTGCAGGTGTGACTAAATGAATGGGAAGATTGAGATGGGAAGATTATCCTGGGTTATCCAAGTGGGCCCTAAAGGTAATCAGAACGATCCTTGTAAAAGGAAGCAGATTTCACTCAGAAGAAGACAATGTGACTACTGAGGCCTAGAGCCTCCAGAAAGACCTAAGCCTGCCAATATCTTGATTTTAGCTCAGTGAGACCCCTTTCAGATTTCTGATCTCTAAGACTCTGATATATTAACTTTGTGTATTTTAAACCACTGAGTTTTTAGTAATATGTTTCAGCAGAGGAAACCGACATAGAAGGGGACCTCCCTAATTTGTGCCACCACTGTGGATTATCTGGAAATTAAGGAGGAAGATGATTCTCTACATAGCAGCCAAAATGATTCAGTAAGAACTAACATCCTATTCCCCCTCTGCTCAGAGCCATCCCAGGCCTTCCACCTCTCTGAGTAAAAACCACAGCCCTCACCAGCTTTGTTAAGGGCCTCAAAGCCTCCTTCTCTCCTTTGCTAACTCCTGTTCACATCCTCAGAGACGACTAAGGGTGCTCCTGACACTGGGCCTTTCTCCCTTGGTTTCTTTGGCCTAGAGCTGGAGCTCTTCCCTGTTATTCGCAATCACTCTCCTTCTGCAGGTCTCTGTTCAAATATAGCCTGATCAGCAAGACCCTCCCTGCTTATATTTTATTGTGCATCTGTCACACCCTGCCTGAGGACAAGAGCTGTGTCTTTTGAGCTCTCTGTTGTGTCCCCAGGCCCAGGAATACTGCCTGGCACTTTGCAGGCATCCAGTAGCTGACTGACTAAATTATTAAATGAAGTCTAGTGGTGGGAGGAAAGCTTCTCACCTTGTCCCTTTTGTACTTTAAACCATGTCAAAGTAGCACCTGATCGAAACAGCAGTTTTTGGAAGGAGTGCGTGTGAAAAACATTGCCAAATGCCTGAAGGGTTTCTGTTTTTGAAGTGACTATAGCATCTAAGATGACTACCTTCAGGGACCTGCATTGAAACAAAAAGGCACAGCCCACAGGGCCCGCAAGCCTGGAAGGTGGTCATGGAAAAGGCTCTTGCCTGGAATATCCTGCATTCCAAACCACTCACAAACCCATTAGGCAGAAAGACAGACATGACTGTGGCAGAAAGAAAGTGGAGTCCACCAAGAATAACTAAGGGAGTTAATCAGACAAAGCCAGAGAGCCAGAAATGACTTAGAGTTAATTAAATGAAGCCACAGGCCAAGAGAAACCTCAGAGCACAGGTACTCCTAGATAAGAAACAGCAGAGGACAAAGTACAGGCACTCCCCAGATGACAAAAAATTCCCCCGATGAAAAATCAGAGCGCAGCCTATGTCTTCAATCATCCAATCAGATCAGGCCTCCAAGGCCAAAGAATTGTCAGTCAAGAACTTCTCTGCCCTGCCAAAAACCCCATAAAAAAGCCTCACAGTGAGCATTCGGGGCCTTCTGACACCTAAGTGGGCGGAGGGGGGGGGAGGCGCTCTATTACAGAGCCTAATAAACTTGCTTGCCTTTGCTTCCTTTGGTTCAACTTTCACTTTATCTGACTTCCATGATCCTCTGGAGTTCCTTCCCAACATAGCCATCCTCCTTTCTCCGACATCCTCCTTCCTTCGCCTGCTCACCCACGACTGTAAGTCAATTCACCCATACATTCATTCACTCCGTCCCTCCCACTCTGGAAAGGAAGTCCCCAAGCCCACAGGACAGCCGCCCAACTCAGCGTGGCAGCAGGGCTCATCCTTGAGACTACATTTCCCAGGCGGCAGCGGGGCCGCCCAAGGCTCCGATTGGCTCGCTTGTGCGCGTTCCGTGCTGAGCACGCAGCGGCCTCTCGCCTCCCGGCCCCCGGGTCAGAATCGAGTGAAAGGGCCCGCCAGCCCCCGTCCCCGGGTCCCTCCGCTGCGGGAATTCCTGACCTGAAGACCGAGACACAGGCCGGCTGCTTCAGCAGGGCTCGGGGGTTCTGTGCCCTCCCCATCTTCGGCCTCACAGCGCCGTTTCCCGTATGCGACCCAGCCCAGCCTCCATCTTAGGGCTGAGGCGGAAGGTCGCCAGCGACCGCGGGGATTGGAGGAGTTCACGAGGATCCCACCCCCGACGGCGCTCTAGGCCCCGCGCCCGGAGCTCCCCGGGCTGCCGCGGAATGTAGTTAAGCAGCGAAGCCTTTCTGCGCGTTCCGGACGCAGTCGCCCGAAGCTGTCTCTGCCTAAGGCTAGTTTTCTCTACGGTTAATTCTCCGCTAGTGTCTTTCCAAGCTCCTACTTCCTATCTCTGTCTTTCCTTCATCCTCACTACCTCCTTCCCTTTCTGATCTGTGTTCCTTCTCCCTGTCCGTCCCCCACTCCGGAAAACGGTTCCTTTCAGACTATCAAAATACAATTTTCAAAAAAGTTAAAAGCAAACTCAGTGAGCACATGTCAAAAATTTATTTACCTCACGGAGGAACCTGGCAGGATACACAGGTGATTCCAGGAAGATGAGAAGGAACAAAAGGGTGAAAGAACGAACACAAGTAAAAGCGCAAACTCGAACTAGTTCCCTATGGGGCAGTGGGTGGGCCCGGGCGTCTTAGTGTCCTACAACCCTAACCACAAGCATTCGCAACCTGTCAACCTTTTTACAAGTTAGCATCTAACTTCACGGTGCTTGGAGTCTGATCAAAAGTTACTTAAGTCAAAAAGAGTTGCTTAGTTTAGGGAGTCAGATGATCTGAAGCGGCCTCGGTAGAAGCGACGCTAAAGAACTCAGAGTGGACTCCCAGTCATCTTTTTTTGTCCTACTGTCGAGGTTTGGATAAGTTTTCCTAACAAGCCTCCCTCCAACTCTGTATTTTTGTTGTCAGTCCGTCTTACTGTGTGTCTACTTTCTGTCCCTTTCTCCCCCCTTGCCTCCGTACTTTTCCATCTTGCCTGTCCCTTACATGTCAATGCACTTCTTGTCTGTAAATCTATTCCCCATCTCCATCCCTTCCTGATCTCCCTCCCTCTGACACACCTGTCTCCAGGCCCTGACTCTGATCCGCTGGCTTATCACATTCTCTAGGTCTCTGAGATGTCTTTCTTTCCTACCCGTTTCTCTGTCTGTGTCTATTCACTTTCACTGTCTCCCCTCACCTCTCTCTCTGCCCCCCACATGTCTCCACACTCGCAGGCTCAGGGCTCAACCCTGCCCCTAAGGCAGTGTGTCTGTCTTTCCTCACTATCTGTAGCTCGGCACCTCTGCCCCAGTCCTCTCACAGCGACCTCACCCACCTTCCCAAAAGTCTTTCGAACGTCTGCGGAGGGCGGGAGGCGGGGGGCGGTCCCGGGGTTGCCCAGGAAATCTCCGAGTCCGCCCAGAGGGTTGGTTACCTTACAGACGCCGGGCCCGCCTGTCGCCGCGGGCCCAAAGCCTGGTCTTCCTGCCGCGCGGTTGTACACGGACTGCCTGCCTGACTACAACTCCCAGAAAGCACCGGGCTGAGCCTCTCTACATTTTGCCGAGCGGGCGGGAGATGGAGGAGGTGCCCCACAATCTCCGCACGGGGTTGCCAAGGAGATGCGGGCTGACCTCATCCTAACGAGGGCAGTGATTGGTATAAAACCCTGCTAATCCTGGGAAGGCCTGTAGAGACTTGGAAACGTGGTAGGGGGAGTGCGCTGTTGGGAAGGCGGTGCTCCTGTGCGTTGCCTCCCTGAAAACCTTGCGCACGCCGACGGGGCCTGGATGCCTGGATGTGAGGCGAAAAGCGCGCGAAGAGGCGGCGGGGACTGTGACCTGATCGCTGCTAACGCTTCCCTGGGAAACAAGGGAGACGGGGTGGAAACAGAAGCGAGGGTGGGGGAAGGGCAAAGAGCCGCTCAGGCTGGAGCGTGGAGCATTCTGGGAGCCATAGTCCGGCCGGGGAGGGGTGGGTAGCTGCGAGTGCGCATGCTCAGGAGCGCGGAGCGGCTCTCTGTGCGCGGAGGTGAGGGCGGCGGTCTTCTCAATGCGGAAGGCCCTGGCGTGACCTGGGGCGGCGACTGCCCACTTGTAGATTCCTGCTACCTGGTGGGACCGGGAGCACGGGGCCGGGACATTTGCGCTCCCCGCAGACGGGCCTGAAGCTGTCGCGCAAACTTTGCCAGTCACTGACCATTGCCACGGCGGCAGGCTCTGGAGGCCACGCCTAGTTGCCATAGAGGTTCCATGACCTGCCAGGCTCCCGAAAGTGGAATTTGCCCGCCAAGACTTCTGGTGAATGTAGTTCAGAAACCTCCACTGGGACCGGCAGCCTTGGCGATGCCCAGCTCTCTCCCAGTGTTTCAGATTGACCTGGAATCTTGAGGAACGGAGGTTTGACTTAGAGGATCAGGCGGCCCTCAAAATCGAATCCACCCCGTTAATAAACTCAAATTCCTTCACAAAATCCCGTGCCTTACCCACAGCTGCAGAAGGAGCAGCACAAGCGGGGGAGGGTGGATTCCCCATTTGCCAATAAGGAAACCGAGATTCACTGAGGGACAGCGACCTGCCGAGATTACGTAGCAACTAGGTGGGATCAGGCATACAGGCACCTGGCAACTTCCCCATCACCTCCTAGCCCCACCTAAATCAGGAAGCTGTGAAGACAGTGGGGCATTATGTGCTGTGATAAACTGGGTTCAGAGGATGGGGCCGAATGCGGGGAGGATGCTTCCTGGGAGCTAGGCCACACAGGTGACCTTGCACAGGTGGAGAGGGGGGCTGGGTCGGTGTTTGGGGACAGACAGGTAGAGGGAAGCTGCCCTGGGTAACCAAGCTGGAAGGAGAATGGTCAGAGTCTGGGTGGGAGAGTGGGTGATGCAGTGATGAGCTGGGGGTGGGTGGGAGGCAGTTAGTGGTGCTGATACCCAGCCAGTGGGTGTTATAGTGGGTGTCGTTAACCTGGTAGGGGATAGCTGCCCGGCAAGAATGAGGTGGTGCTTGTAAAAGGAGAACAGGATTTAAGGGAGAGAATCGGTGCTTTCTGGGCCTACGACGCAGCCTGTATTTGGAGATAGGAACTCCAAAGACTACCAGAGACTGCAGGCGCAGCTACAGAGGCCAGGGACATGGGTGACTCATGGAAGGCTTACCAGCCCCATGGGTCCCTGGCATTATCTCTGTGACCATCTCACTGTACCTCAGTTTCCTCATCTTTTGTTTACTCAGGACAGGTCTGAGGGTGAAATAATACAGCACACAGTAGGTACTCAATTAGCAATCGCTGCCACCGTTTCTCCTCATCAAAGCAGCCCCATCCCATTCTTCCGCCAGGAACAGACACTGGCCTTGGAGCTCCAGACCAGTCTCTCTGATGAGGCCTACAGCACTGGGCTCCCCAGGCCACACACCGCTGGAAGACGAGGAACCTGTCATCGTGAAGTTGGAGGACTCTGAGGAGGAGGGTGAGGCTGCCCTGTGGGATCCCAGCCCAGAGGCTGCACGCCAGCGTTTCCGGCACTTCCGTTATGAGGAGGCAGCAGGGCCCCGAGACGCCTTGGCCCAGCTGCGCGCCCTGTGCCGGGACTGGCTGCGGCCCGAGGTGCGCTCCAAGGAGCAGATGCTGGAGCTTCTGGTGCTGGAGCAGTTCCTGGGCACACTGCCTCCTGAGATCGAGGCCCGCGTAAGGGGACAGCAGCCAGGCAGCCCTGAGGAGGCGGCTGCCCTGGTCGAGGGACTGCACCGGGAGTCAGAAGGACCCCGAAGATGGGTGAGTTGGGCCCCTGGGCCACGGTTGGGGCTGGAACAATATCCCACTCTGCCTCACCCAGGGAGGTGGGTGCTGTTCTTGGCCAGATGCTTGTCCCTTGTGGTTTGAAAGTGGTCACTTACCAGCAGATTCTGTGGAATAGTAGACAGAGTTCCAGGGCCAGCCTCACTGGCCCATCCTTACATCACCAGGAGTCATGAACACGGGATGGGATGCAGGGTAGGGAAAGAAGAACATTGGGCAATAGTAGGTCTCAGCAGCAGGAGAGCAACTGCAGGTGGTCCCTTCCCTCCCTACTTAGTACTTGAGGGAGGTGGGTCCTTTGAGGACCTAGTGAATCAGGATCCCTGGGGTCCTGAATGGGGTAGATGCCCATGAACCCCCTGCTTGTACCAAGCCCCGCTCCCCTCCTAGGCCTCTGATGGTGGGGGCACCTCCCCAGGTCACAGTCCAGGTGCAGGGCCAGGAGGTGCTGTCAGAGAAGATGGAACCCTCCGACTTCCAGCACCTCCCTCAAACCAAGCTTCAGACTCCAGAACCTGGGCCTGAGAAGTCCCCTGAGGCCACACAGGAGTGCTTGCTGGGCCTTCGGGTGAAAGAGGAGCCTGAGATTACAGAGGACCCAGGTGAGGGCAGGCAAGGTAGGCAGTGCCCATCCTGATTGGATGGACCAGAGGGGCCTGGTCAGAACAGCCTGAGCCCAGTGGGCCAGTCACCTGCTTGATGGCACCATTCCTATGCATTGGTGGCGCCCACATCCCCACAACCAGTGGTCATCACAGCCCTTTACACGCCAAGCCTTACTGTCACAGTGATGTTTCCATGCTCTTCCCTGGCATGGAGTGGACTGTTGGGGTTTCCTTTTATGGAAGGCATGTGGGGTTCACTCCCCAGGGTGATCCACTGGGAGACAACAGCCAGTCGGCAGGGTGCAGACAGCAATCTGGAGTATGTATAGGCATAGCTAAAGCAAAACCCCAAATACTGACAGGTATGCTCCACCCTTGTGTTTCTCCCAGGCATGTGTCAAAGCTGACCACCCACATTCCTGTCATTCCTGCGTGGACCTGTATGAAGTGCCCTTCTCCTGCCCTCACTGCCATACTGCCCTTGAGCTCACATGCGGGGCACAGACTTTGGCTTTCCAGGCTCCATGCTTTGCTCTACTCTAAGCTGGGCCCTTAGAGCTACCCTGCCATGCCCAGACCCAAACCTGTACCTAGGTCTCACCCCACCAGGATCCCAGCATCTGGCATACCAGTGAGGAGGGCAGTGGACTGGGGACATCCTCGGGCCACCTGACCCAACCCTTTCTCTCCAGAGCTCCAGGATGCTGAGCCTCTAGCCAAGCCCCAGGAGGCCACTTCCACTCTCCAGCCTGAAGAGGTCCAGGTGAGCCCTGCACAGGCTGTACCTCCCTCCCTGCCCTGGGAGCCTCTGTGGGTGGGGGTGGGGTAGTTCCCTCCCTGGTCCTAGTCAGGCACAGACAAGCAGTGACCACTGTGGTTTCAGGGCTGTGGGATAGCACTGGACCAGGCCTCTCCCCACAGCAAGATTGGGCCTGAGGGGTCCTCATGGAGGGAGCACTCTGGGGCCTTGTGGCAGGTGGAAGCTGGTGGAGTCTTCTCTCCAGGTAAGTAAGAAGGGGCATAGCAGGGCTGGGCCTTCCACGTGGACAGCACCACATCCACCCATCCCTTCCCTGCCCTTACCTGACTGTGCTCAGACAGCCCTTTCACTCTAGCATCCCAGGCTCCCCCATTTCCTGACCATCCCCTATAACTTTCAGCTTGTTTCAGCATCTCCTGCCCTCAAAAACCAAGCCCCCACACTGGCTTCACAGCCCATCTAACTGCTGCTCTCCACCACAGTAGAACCTCTGGAGAGTGGGGCCTGTGTTCCCCACGCCCATGTCCTCTTCTAGCCCTGGGCTCTGGATGGCTTCCAGATTCTGGATTTGCATCCCACTGATTGGGTGACAGAACAGGAGGGCTAGGATCTGGCAAGGACAGCAGGTTAGTAGACAAGATGGGTAGGTAGGAGGGACCCTGTGGGGATCAGGCCAGGACATCCAGGCCAGAGGCACCCCCTGCCATCCACCTTAGCCACACCGCCCTGGTGGGCCATCACTAGGCTCCCTGCTGCCTCTTTCTCCCTGCTCCCTGGACCTCTTCTGTTTCTTGGTTTACTCCCTAGTTCTGGTGGACCTTTCCATGAACTCTGGTGTGGGAGATAAAGTTCCCAGACATTACCTATCTAAAACACATTTGTCTAACAAAGTTTGGCTACACAAATAATTCATTTTATTAACTAGGTCTCAGTCCTTTTTTATCACCATTGTTGGTGAGCCCTTTCATGTGGTAAATTGGCCTGATCTTGATTTCCTTCCAACCCACTGTTTCTGGAATGCCAGTTACTTGACTTGCTGTGTGGGACAGGTTCTCTAATGCTCTTTTCCTTTCACTCCAATTTCCGGTTCCTTTCTGTTCTATTTTCCAGAAATTTTCTTCAATGATATTTTCCAGACCTTCTGTTGAGATTTTCATATCTGCTGGTATAGTTTTAATTTCCAAAGGTGTTTTCATTCCCCAAACATTAATTTTCATAGCCACTGTTCCTAAATTTATAATGTCTTTCCTTATTTCTCTGAGGGTAGCAATAACTTGTTTTTTAAGTTTTCTTCCCTTAGTGTGATCTCGTTTCCCTCCAAGTTGTCTGCTTATTTGTAAGACCTGAGGACCACAAATCTGACAGTTTTGAGCAGGTGGGTGAGGGGCTTTTCAACCATGACAATCCAAGGCTACAAGGGATGTGGGGGGGTCACTCCCCATGAAGGCCCCCTTCTGGGAGAATGTAAGCACGTGGGTGGAGTGTAAGTGAATGCTGCTGAAGGATCCATAGGGCAGTCTGGGCTGTTCGGAGGCAACCCTTGCTGTGAGCATCTTTAGGTCTTTCCTCTGAGTCCTCCAAGAAGGCGCTTCCAGACTCTTCCCAGCATCCTGGGAGAGAAGCTGGTGTGTCAGCACACGGTGTGACCTCACTTAATCCCTCCACTTCCCTCAGTATGGTCTCTCACCCTCAATCCAGCCTTTTGCCAGGATTGAAGAAAAGATCCAGGAATCAGATCTGCTGAGTCTAGAGCTACAGCAATGCCCACAGTTAGCCCAAGGCTGTTAGATGCAGTAGCCCTGCCCAGCTTCTGCTTCTGAAACAGACTCCCCAGCCCACTTCCTTCAACTGCACAGCCAGAGATACTTGGTACCTCCAACTCCCGAACTTTTTGAACTGCCTTTGGGATAAAACATTGATTTTTTTCTCCGTTTTACTCACTGCTTAGTAGTCAGTTTCTCCCGTAAGCTACACAGTTAACACGTACCCATCGACCTCACAGAGTAGAAAATATCAGAGATTTGTTTGTTTCCTCTTCATCTTTATGGATATTATGCCCTTCAGGGAAAAATACACAACTTTATTGCAGTCTACTGTTGTTTTACGATTGAGCAAATTTTAAATAGATCCCACTGTTACCCAGACGTCCCAATTGGCTATGCTTTTTTTTTTTCACTCTCTTTTCATGATGTTTTATGGATGCTGATCCCTCCTTTGAAGATTTAAAATACTTTAGTGTCCTCTCCAGACTGGTTAGTTAGCTTGGTTTCTTCAGGTGTGAATTCTCCCACTGGTAACACTGTTGACAGCCTTTCCTTCACACCTCTGGGAGCTTCTTGTTTGTACCCACCCTAAGCATCATCCTGGGTGACACACTGCACCAGGGTCCATCATAAGTCCCTGAAGTAAAGGATCATCTGGGCCCCAAGCCATCCAGTGAAGATATCTCTGCAGCCTTGCCAAAGCAAGCAGCTTATTCCTGGCCAGGTCTTTGGGTGGACTGAGCTAACACAGCCCATGTTCTCAACCCTTAGCTTCATGATGGAACCTGGCTTTAGTTACTGGATCTCCACAACCTTAGGGGATTTAGAACTCACTGCATGAGGCCCTGGGCTCCTAAAACTTACTAACTGTCCTTTCTTGCGTGGGATCTTCCCAAAGTATTTTTAAAGTTCTTAGGTTCTGTCTGTCATTTCTATATGAAGGAGCTGAGAGAGAATCTGGCACATGCCCTTTCTGCTGTTTCAGTCTTCAGCCAACTGGCCAGGCTCAGCCTATGCCGTGTGGCTGACCACTCCCTCCAGCTTAGACCTGGTTCTCTGTCAGTTCACAGTCTCTCACCTTTCTCCAGACACACTAGCAGCACCACTGCAGGCCCGTGAAGGATTATTTCTCTGCAGACCCATTCAGTCCTCGGGCTGCACTCCCCATGGACAACTGCAGCTCCCAGCATCAAACACTGATTCCCCTCAGCCATCTTGGTATCCCCATCAGGTCTCCTGGCTGCTCCCCTTGCCCTTCAGCTGAACATGTGTGCAGCCAGTGTTTTCATCATGAGAATATTTTGAATAGTTAATCCACTGTCATGTCAGAAAATCCAAAAGGCACTAGAGAGTATATAGTGGAATGTCCCTCCCCTGCTGTGTCACACAGTTCTGATCCCCAACAGCGGTGTGTCCTTCCAGAAAGATTTTGTGCAGAGAAAAGCAAACACAAATTCCAATACATACTTACTTCCCTTCTTCAATATACATGTGGATGCTTAATCTTTACCCTGTTACACACCTGATATTTTTGTGCATCTTCCACTTCGATACACAGCACCTAGGGCCCTCGTCTTTGGACAGCTGCATACAGCCCACTTTGGACACATTGTTACTTATCCATTTAGACTTCTACTGGCATTCCTTTGGGTTGATTTTCAGTAATCATCTGAGAAACATAGTATGTAGGTTATTTTGGACAGTGGGGAACATAAAGTTTAGGGAAGTCCCTAAAAGTGGAACTACTGGATCAAAGTGTGGGAAATTTGCCATTTTTGATATATTCTGCCACACTGGCCTCCCATTTATGCTCACCAGCAATGTACACAGACACTTGGGTTCTTGCAGTTTTCTTATTAGGAGGTTACTGAACATACAGGACTTCAGCATTAGCTGTGTTTCCTTTCCTGATCACATCCTTTGAACATTTGTCAGGTTGTTTGTTTTCCTTGTTGACTCATTAGAGCTCTTTACTTAAGGTTAATTAGCCCTTTGCTTCTGGAGAATTTCTCAGTTTGTCATTCGTTTTTTACTCTGAGGTGGTTTTTGCTATGCACAAGTAATTTCCTTTGGTTCAGAATTATTTATCTGAATTCTCTTTTCTGGCTTATGGATTTCGTTTTTGTCCCCTGCTGAAGCCCCTGCTACTCCCTCTTTTGCTTGCTCTGGGCTTCTTCCTCTTCCTCAGGTCCGTTTCTCAGTTGCCTTTGCTCACATTTCCTTACTCACATGACATCTAATGATGGAGCACTCACAGCGTGGTGGCACCCACTCCTTTTCTCCATAGACACCCACCCTTATTTGATGACATGCACACCCAGGTCCCCGTATGTCATGCACATGTCACAGTACCCGTGTTCACATTTCCCTGCATATTGAGCCTCTGACTCCTGCACCCCACGGACTACGTGTAGTCTTTGTCCCTCAGACATCGCATCAAGCAAGGCACATCAGACCAAAGTCTTGGTGGGCATTCCCTGCCTTCCTCTCCTCCCCCACCCCCCAACCCCCCATTGGCTTCCTGTTGGCTCCGCTTCCAGCCTCCCTCAGACCCACCCACCTCTCTGCATTTGTGGAAACTATCATCACTCACCTGGACAGTGCAAGGCCACCTTTGCCCAAAGCCCTTCCAGAAAAATGATTTCTGCAAATTTAAGTCAGCCCTGGAAAGCTTGTCCCCAGCTTCTCAGTCTTCCTCCTCATGCAAGGTTCTGTCCCACTGTCACGTCCTTTAGGGAAACCTGCACAGATGGAATCCCTGCCCCTGCCCACATCACCTCTGCCTGCCTCATTAGGCATGTTTCAGGTCCTTCTAGTTCACACTATTTCCCGAGGGCTGGAGTGGGTCCAGGCATGGTTGTCTGTCATGAATGAGTGGATCCCCCTGTGCAATACAGGGTTTGCACTCCAAATAGACAGCGTCGCTGCTGGCCCTGGCACTGTGAGCCGCCACCTCCACATCCCGTGGGACCTTGGCGTGGCCAGTCTCACAGGCCAACGGCTGTCACCCTCCCATGAAGGTAGCTTCCCGCACACACTCCTGCTTTCCGGCAACCCAAGAACTGACCCGGAACCTATGGATGAGGATCCCCGCCACAGCGTGGGCTCTGTACTGGCCACTGCCCGCTGGCGTACTCCCAGGGGCCGGGGCCGCGGTCGCGGCCGCCCAAGCACAGGTGCCGGAGCGGTGCGAGGTGGCCGATGTGACGTGTGCGGGAAGGTGTTCAGCCAACGCAGCAATCTGCTGAGGCACCAGAAGATACACACCGGAGAGCGGCCATTCGTGTGCGGTGAGTGCGGCCGCAGCTTCAGCCGCAGTTCACACCTGCTGCGCCACCAGCTCACGCACACGGAGGAGCGACCATTCGTGTGCAGCGACTGCGGCCAGGGCTTCGTGCGCAGCGCGCGCCTGGAAGAGCACCGACGCGTGCACACCGGCGAGCAGCCCTTCCGCTGCGCCGAGTGTGGGCAGAGCTTCCGGCAGCGATCCAACCTGCTGCAACACCAGCGCATCCATGGCGACCCCCCAGGCCCTGGCGCTACGCCCCCAGCGCCTACTGGCGAGCCAGAGCCCCCAGGCCCCTTCCCTTGCAGTGAGTGTCGTGAGAGCTTCGCACGGCGCTCCGTACTGCTGGAACACCAGGCGGTGCACACGGGTGATAAATCCTTCGGTTGCGTGGAGTGCGGAGAACGCTTCGGCCGCCGCTCGGTGCTGTTGCAGCACCGGCGTGTACACAGCGGCGAGCGGCCCTTCGCCTGCGCTGAGTGCGGCCAGAGTTTTCGACAGCGCTCCAACCTCACGCAGCACCGGCGCATCCACACAGGCGAGCGGCCCTTCACCTGCGGCGAGTGCGGCAAGGCCTTCCGTCAGCGGCCCACGCTCACGCAGCACCTGCGCGTGCACACGGGTGAGAAGCCCTTTGCCTGCCCCCAGTGCGGCCAGCGCTTCAGCCAGCGTCTCAAACTCACGCGCCACCAGCGGACACACACGGGAGAGAAACCCTACCACTGCAGCGAGTGCGGCCTGGGCTTCACGCAAGTCTCACGGCTCACCGAACACCAGCGCATCCACACGGGCGAGCGACCTTTCGCTTGCCCCGAGTGCGGCCAGAGTTTCCGTCAGCATGCCAATCTCACGCAACACCGAAGAATCCACACAGGTGAGCGGCCCTATACGTGCCCCGAGTGTGGTAAAGCCTTCCGCCAGCGGCCCACACTCACACAGCACCTGCGCACCCACCGGCGCGAGAAGCCCTTTGCCTGCCAGGACTGTGGCCGCCGCTTCCACCAGAGCACCAAGCTCATACAGCACCAGCACATCCACACTGTAGAGTAGCCAGCACTGCACCCAGTCTCTGCGTCCACCCTTGTCTTTTGTGGGGGCAGAACACCTACCTCACAGGGTTGTTGTGAGGCCTAGCAGTCTGCCCGGTACCTGACCCACAGTGGTGCTCAATAAACAACAGACGGAACCTAGATCCAGGTATCCACCCACTCAGTGCCTTCCTACCTGCACAGGTCCCTCTCTGCCCCTCCCACCCATCCACCACTGTGCAACCACAGCACCCTGCAGAAGTGGCTCCTAGCAGTGCCTGCCCCTGTCTGTGGGGTGCCCCCTTGTACCATGATCCCTGTACTATTTGCCTGTGATGCCTCTGACTCACACATCAGCTGGCCAAGCCAACTTCCTGTCAAGAAGTGGCCCAGTTCTCCCCAGCCAGCCAAGATCGTTGGACACAAGTAGCAAACGTGCCCAGCACACCAGGGCCATCCTGGGTATGAGTGTTTGTAAAACTTTAAACACAGAAAGACATTTCTTATAGGTGTAAAAGCTGGAAGGTTTTATCTGGAAATCCAAATTATTTCAGGACTTCCCTCAATTCCCCCCTGCTTACCACCATCAGGTACGAAGATGGGGGGACCCCTTCCAACCAGACCCCAGCCATTTGAGAACTTTAGTCAGCTACAGTCCCTAGGCCATTTCTCCAGTCCTCTGGTGATCATTCCCATCCCATGGACCACAGTCTCCCTGCGCACTGGCACAGAGCACAGCCCCTCAGGGCTCACCCTTGGGTTACCCTGAATGATCTCCATGAGGAGCATGTTACAGGAAACACAGCAGCAGTTTACATGAAAGTGGACAGACACTGCCAGTGTGGGTTCAGTGTCCTGCAGACTTAGAGCTGGTGTTTCTGAAACCCTAGCCTTTTCCTGTGCCATTGCCTCTTTTACCCTATTTGCCCCTTCCATTCCATTACCCAGGCCCTTGACATAGCACCCTAACACACCAGGGGGTTCCCTGGACATCAGAGACATGGGGTGAAAGGCTGTGCCAAAGAAGGGATCTTCATGGAGCTTGAGACCTAAACCCCACTCTGGGCAGATATCAGCCTGCCCTTGGCCTGGGGATGGAGGTTCTAGGAACAGTCTTTCAAGGCTTTTATGTCCAAGCTTCTTAACAGAGATGGCAGCTGCACTTTCCTCACCAGGAGCCCTACAGGACTGGGGCTGTGGCATCAGGGGAAGGAGACATGCCAGTCTGGCCCAGAACCTATGTTCACACCTCCAGGTGCACATCCATGGCACTCCTCACCCTCCCCCACACCCACACACATATTCTGACCAGTCCCTCCAAGACACCAGCCACAGCTTACAGCTTCAAGGCCTTTGCACATGCTGAGCCCTGTGCTGCCTCCTAAGAGGCTGCAGGCCCAGGGGCTACAGGCAACCTCATCATCCCAGCCACTCATGACCCTCTGCCACTTGGCTGACCATAAGAATGACAAGGAAAACACAACTGTACCGCTTCCAACCCAGCCCCCTGCCTCAGTTCGGCCATCACTTCCACCATGATCTGGACTCCATGGCCCTCTTCTTCCAGCATTGTGTTACATGGTAGACTCTTCCCCACTGGCCGGCGTGCGTGGGGAGGGGGACACTACAAGGTCAGAGATCACACAAGTCCAACTTTACCTAGTTCAGCATCTCCTCTTCAAGGAACCAATACCCCATCCCTGGAGGGCCCTCAGCTGACGGGCCTCAGCAACTGGACTAAGAGTGAACAAGTGGGACACGAGGACCCCAGTTGGCCAAGAGCAACCACCCCTGAGACTTGGCTGAAAACAGCAAGCTGGTAATCAGCCCTCATATGGAGATGTCCTGCACGAAAATAATCACCAAGAGCAAAGAAGAACGAAGAGGAAGGGACAAAGAAAAAGAGACATTGAGTCCCAAGACCGGCCATATCTGAAGCCTGAGAACTCTGTGATGGTTGCAGTCATGTCATTCCCAAATCTGAGCTGTTTTGAGTCTTCTAATCCCCCATCCTCAGCCCAGCACCTCTTCAGCATTCACCTCTCAAGAGTTGGACCCTGAGAGTGAGAGGCTGGGAAAACCTGAGGGCCTTAGGGGGGGTGTCTGGGACGGTGTCATTGAGAAAAGAAGGGCCAAAAGGGGAAGCAGTTGCAGAGATCCATGGAACCCAGAGATGCCAAGGGTACCACTGCACGCACAAGACAGGGCCTCCGAAGAGGCTGGGGCCCGGATGAACGCCAGACCAGGATCTGAAGAGGTGGAGGCAACTCCCCGAGGTGAAGGTGGGAATCGGGGTGGATGCCCGGTGCCGGTGCGAGGAAGCGCTGGGGATGAGTGGTCGTCAGGGTGAATCCACGGAGGTGAGAACCTCGACCTGGGCCGGACTTGACGGCCGAGAGTGAGCGAGGAGCACGCCTGCCCTACCTCAGCCCAGGATCAACTGGACCGCCGGGATAGCTTCTCCCACAATGCCCCGAACAGCGACATCCGTCCCCTCGTTGATTCCGGGGCAAGTGCGGTAGAAGCCGCGCTCGGACGCGGAAGGGCTGAGCTGCAGAGCCTTGGACGCCCGCACGTGGCGGGGGTCTAGCGGCGCCGCGCTCACCAATCCGACGGTTTATGTGGTGACAGGCTGGTGCAGCAGATCCGCCCCGCGCCACTTCACCAGCCTGCAAAGCAGGCTGAGTTTTGATTGGAGGGGAGGCAGGCCCCGCCTGCGTTGCGTCGCGCAGATGGCGGAAGATAGTAGTGCGTCTCCGCTGAGCGGCCACGCCTCTCGTGCCGTGCCTTAAGTGTCCACCCATGTCAACTCCAAACTGTTTGCCACTCTCTGGCACAATACATGTTTTATTTGTCAAACTGCCTCAGCCAGAACCTCGGCGAGCGGGTTGTTTGGGTTTACGATGGGACACCGACAGTGCTCGACCCCGTACCCTAGGGACAAGGTTCCTGGCTTCGCCCCAGATTCTGGCCCGCCGCGATCACTCTAGCTCTGTCTGACCTCTGTTTGGCCCAACCCCGCCGCGGTCTCCACGAGTGGACTCCGAACGAAATGGCCCGCATCTGCCCCACTCAAAGATGGCAGTAGCACCGTCCTCGGCCTGGCCAGCGAGGATCCCCGGAAGTGGCCGCGGGACGGCCCGCACGAACGGAAACACCCGAGCCCAGCCGAAGAAGCCTGAACCCAAAGCCTCATAGCGGAGCAACGCCGGGCCGGTGTGATTGCGCAGGCGCAAAGCGCACGCCGAGCGCAAAGAGCCGAAGCGGGCAGTTGGCGAAAATATCCGAAGCGGCGGTGTGCCCGAGGCCGCTGCGGACCGCCGCGCCGAAGCCGCTGCTTGCTGCTCAAGCCGAGCCTTCTCTAGTACACTGCCGCCGCCACGGCAGTCGCCGCCTCCTCCTTCCACCTCGAGACGCACTCCCCTTGCGGAGGGAACGAGTGAACGGGCAAGCGGCCCGACCCAAGGAGTCCGCGTCGGCAGCCGGGCCTGAGGCTACCTGAGCCAGTGAGGGGGAGGAGGGAGCGGTCGGGTGGGGGCGGAGCCAAGCGGACCCGAGAACAGCCGAGTCAGCCCGAGCGTCGCCGAGCGAGCCCGAGGCGCCGGGCCTGGCCGAAGCCGGACTACGGGAGCCGACGCGGGCCGCGCGGTGGGCGCGGAGCGGCGCGGCGGGCCGGGCGGACGGCGGCAGTAGCGGAGGAGGCCGCGGCGGCGAGTCCGAGTGGCGGAGGCGGCGCGGGCGGCGGCGGGGGGCCGGGTGGCCGGGGTCCCGTGCCCCGCGGCGGCGGCGGCGGCGGCGGCGGCAGGATGATCAAGCTGTTCTCGCTGAAGCAGCAGAAGAAGGAGGAGGAGTCGGCGGGCGGCACCAAGGGCAGCAGCAAGAAGGCGTCGGCTGCGCAGCTGCGGATCCAGAAGGGTAGGGGGTCGGGAAAATGGGGGTGGGGGTCGGAGGTCAAGGCCTGGGGTAGGGTGATGTGGGAGTCAGGAGTAGGGTAATACGGTCTTCGAGAGTCAGAGATGTCAGAGATTGGTGGGCCGCGGATGGGGGGGCATCGGAGGTCAGAGCCTGGGGGTTGGGGTGATGGTGATCAGGAGTGGGGTACTGCAGTCAGCAGGGGGTGGGTCAGAGATTGGGGGCTGGAAGATGGAGCATTAGACTATTTGGCAAGCCAGGCATCTGGTATTAGAGACAGGGAATCTGAGGGTCAGGCGGTGGAGGGCAGGTGTAGGGGACTGGGGACCAGTGAGAAAGGCAGAGGAGATGGGGATCGTGGGAGTGGGGTACTGGCAATGGTAGTGAGACAAGATTTACTGTATTATATTTGGGCCACTGGGTATGAAAGCTGGGGTGAAGTAGGTTTTTGGGGCCTGGGATTTGTGGCTATGAGGATCACACGTCAGTTTGGGGTTTGGGGTGACAGGTGGAGGAGGGGGAGATAGTGCCAGGGTTCAGAAATAGGGGTGGGGTTACATTTAGACTATCATGCTGGAGGTGTTAGGAATCTTAGACAAAGTGGCATAGGATAGGGGTCTAGGGACTGACAGGTGTGGGTGTCAGATGGGGACTTGGGTTTAGAATGACAGTAGAAGCAAGAGAAGAGGGATGGTAGAAACTGGGGATTGCTGAGAGGATGATTGTATGAGGGGCAGGATACTTGACTTGGGTGGACAGGTAGGGACCAGCAGTGCCCACTAGAAGTCCAGGTCATGTCTGAAGATGCTAGGGTTTTAGGTAGTCAGAGGGTCTTTGGGGCCACATGGGACTGGGAGCATTTGGGAACTGGGGTGAATGTACCCAGCTTTTGGCCGCTTGGGACTTGAGACTGTGGATTCAGAAAAGGTGGAGTTTATTCTGGGTCAAGAGCTAGGGCAAACCCACAGTTGAAGATGTATGTTTGGGGGGTGCTGTGGACCCAAAAGAGCCTGTCAGGAGACTGGGGAGTGGAAAGAGCAGGGAGAGGGCTGGGGATGTGGGACAGTACCCCTGGGCTCCAGGAGGTTCTCCCATAGGGGCTCTGTTGGCATCTGCTATGAGTACACCCCACTCCTTTCTCTCTCTCTTTCTCTCTATCCCCTCCCCACCACCTCCTCCTTTTCCTTTGTTCTTCTCTGATATGCAAACCCAGACATAAACGAGCTGAACCTGCCCAAGACGTGTGACATCAGCTTCTCAGATCCAGACGATCTCCTCAACTTCAAGCTGGTTATCTGTCCTGATGAGGTGAGGGCACACTCAGCTGTACTCCAAAGCATGGGTCCAGCACCTTGAATTGGGAGATGTGGTTCACCTCCGAGGCCCTGCAGGATCTGGCCATAACACCTTCCTCTTCTCTCCCCTCACAGGGCTTCTACAAGAGTGGGAAGTTTGTGTTCAGTTTTAAGGTGAGTCCCAGGTGGGCAGGGGTGTCTCTAGGCTGAGGAGGCAACAGTTGAGGCCCCAGCCAGGCACTGCCATGGCACCTATTCCTATCCACCTTCCCTCTCTTTTGCTGGAGCCAGGTGGGCCAGGGCTACCCGCATGACCCCCCCAAGGTGAAGTGTGAGACGATGGTCTATCACCCCAACATTGACCTCGAGGGCAACGTCTGCCTCAACATCCTCAGGTGAGGGCTCTGGCCCTCCACTGCTTTCTCCAGCCCTGCCTGCAAGCCCCTCCGCCCCCATGGCTTTGCACTACACCAATCTCTGTCCCTTTTCTCCCACAGTGGTCTATGTTCCTCTGTCTTTTCATCTCCACATTTTCTTCCCCATGGCTTGACCTTGGCTTTCTCCCTGGCCTATCCTGCCCATGCCACCCCCCAGCCTCTCACATCTGCACTGTCCTGTGCCCTGGCCCTGACCTGTCCAGTCCCTGCAGGGCCTATGGTGGCCACCCACTCAGCAGCCCCTGACCATGATGCTCTCTGCCCACAGAGAGGACTGGAAGCCAGTCCTTACGATAAACTCCATAATTTATGGCCTGCAGTATCTCTTCTTGGTGAGTAGGGGTGGGTAGGTAGGTGGGTGGTGCCATGGGATGTTGGCCTTCTGCCCTTTGGGCCTGTTAACCCCCACTCATACCGGCCACAGGAGCCCAACCCTGAAGACCCACTCAACAAGGAGGCTGCCGAGGTCCTTCAGAACAACCGGCGGCTGTTTGAGCAGAATGTGCAGCGCTCCATGCGGGGTGGCTATATCGGCTCCACCTACTTCGAGCGCTGCCTGAAATAGGGTTGACGTGCACCTGCCCCCTGCCAGGGCCACCAGCCCTGGCGTCCCCTGCAAATATTTATTGGGGGCTACAGGTGGGGGTCATGGGGTGGCCGGTGGGGGAATCCCATACCCTGGCCTTGCCTCCCCTACCTGCCACCCGCTCCTACTTATTTTTCTTTTTAACCACCATGTGATTAAGGTCGGCATTGCCTCCCCCGACCCACTCAGCTATGGGAAATGAATTGGCTTGTCTAGCCCCCCACCCCCGCTGGGTGCTATCCAGTCCCCCACTCTGGGCTCTGGGGTGGGTGGCCAAGAGGACTGGGTGGCCATGGACCCGGCACCCCACCCCTCCACCACTGGAGGTCCCACCAGGCTATTAAAGGGGAATGTTACTGCATGGCCTCTGCCTCTTCCTTCTGTGGGGCGGGAGGGGCAGATGATGTCCACCAGAGCTCCTGCAGCAACACTGGTGGGAGGTTGTGTGGTCACAGGTGGCATTGGGGCACCCCCTCAGCAGGCTGCACAGTGCTTAAGGCAGTGCTGGGTATAGTGGGGGGACCAGGCCCCAAGCCTCAGGTTTGGTGGGATGAATCTCACTCTAGATGAAGGAGAGGCAGGATCTAGTAACTACTGACTTCCTGGCTGGCATACCAGCATAGGGGAGAGTCTGCACCATCTCCAGCTCTGCCCCATTCTGCTGTGGTTAAGCCAGCGGAGGAGAACCTCCTGCTTGATGCTGAGATCCAGAAACGTAAGGGAGAAGTCAGGGTTCCTAGGATAAGCTGGGCCCTCTAGTGGTTGACGGGGGGCTTCCGGCGTGGCAGGACAAAAAGCGCTTAAAGGCGCACCAAACCACCTGGGAATAAGACCCTGGACGTAGCTCGGCTTGGCTCCCTCCGGAGGGCCTCAAAACTACGGGACACTCTTAGACCTACCCCAGAGAAACTGAAGCTGGCGCGCACGCGTCGTTCGCCGGACTGTTCCAGGGAGCGTGCGCAGGCGCGGTCTTGTCGCCTCCCAGCATTCCGGGCGCTGGCGGGGCGTGTGACGTCAGGCCGTTTAATCCGGAAACGGCGACTGCAGAGGAGACAGAACCGAGGGGCTGTCTGTTGGTGGGCGCTCCCGGGATCCGAGCAAGAGGAGCGTGACCCGGAAGCGGAAGCGGGTCACCGTCCCAGCTCCGGTGAGTGGCCCCTGCCAACCTGTGGGTCCTGGGTGGATCCTGGGCTGGCCCTGGGCGGTAGCGTACTTGGGCCTCTTCGCATGGGTATCGAGTGCCTCGCCCTTCCCTGACACCCTAGCCTCATCAACGGGGGTCCCCTATGCCGCCTTGCCCTCGGTGCGTAGGGGTCCCCAACGACCCCAGACCTGTGTTAGGTCTACATGGCTCCCCAGTGCCCATCATCTCTTTGGTGTACAGAGTGTCGCACCCCCCTCTCCCACCACCCCACAAAGTCGTATTCTCCGACTCCAGGTTTCCTCAGCATTCCGGGTCATACCAATCCGGATGCCATTCATACACTGCCAGCTTCAGAGCCCCAGTTCCCATTCTGTCCTTGCCACTCAGGGCCTCCAGCTATCCTTCCCTCCCCTGCCAGGGGCCCCTGCAACTGCCCTGCCCTTGGTGGCCAGGATCCCAAATGCCACAGTGCGCCTACATACATACATCCACGGTGAGATTCCAGGGCCTCACCCCCAACTGGGGTCTAGATAAGGAGGCTGCAGCCCTGAACAGGCACTGTGATGGAAGAGGAGCCGGGGTGGGTACGTTGTAGATGACTTTAAGGTTTTGCTGTCTCCACTTGTGTCCTCGGGATTACCCCAATGTTGCAGGCTGCGTTCTTGCCTTCCATTCACTCCCCTTTCCATTTTGCTAATCCCCTGCTACCTTACCCATCCGTACACACAATGACCCCAGCTCTTGCCCTCTTTCTGAGCCCCACAGCTAGGCCTTCACACTTGTCTCAGGCCCACTGGCGGGCTCCTGCCGCCATGGACCTATTGTTTGGGCGCCGGAAGACACCAGAGGAGCTGCTGCGGCAAAACCAGCGGGCCCTGAACCGTGCCATGCGAGAGCTGGACCGTGAGCGACAGAAGCTGGAGACCCAGGAGAAGAAAATCATTGCAGACATCAAGAAGATGGCCAAGCAGGGCCAGATGGTGAGCTCTGCTGGGTGTGGGCTGGGACACAGATCTAGATGCTGTTGCTTGGTCAGGCACCTCTGTGACTGCAGCAAATGGAACAAACAGGACACTGACACATAGGTGATTCAAGGAAAATGGATTAAAGGGTAAACAGAGCTTCCCTAGTTAGGGGTCCAAAAAAGCTACCTCCAAGGAGTCGATATCAGAGCCAACCCTTGAGTAATAAAGAGAAAGAACTTGTGAAGATCCAAGCAGCAAATGTGTCAAGCAGATAGAACACCAAAGGTTAGATGAGGGAGTGGGATAGGTGAGCTCAGGGTGATGTGGGCCAGACCACTCAGAATCATGGGCCACCGTGGGAGCTGAGTCAAAAGGTTTAGTACAAGAAAGGCCTGGCCTGGGATACAGTTTGACATGGGGGCCAGCAAGAGAATAGGTGGACACAGCCTGAACCTGTAGGGAGCCAAGACTATGACAGATGAGTTTTGACCTGAACAGCTGGATTGAGGCAGTCCTATTTCCTAGGATGAGCAAAAGTAAGGAAGAGGTTAGGGAAGGAAATCAAAACTGGGCTTGGATAGGTTTATGACTTAGAATAAAGAACTTGAGGTGAGGGCCTCTGTCAGGTAGCAGAGGCAGATTCTTTAGCCAGACTGGAAGTTCAGGAACGGGTGTTAAAAGTCAAGGGAGTGGCTCTAGATAGTGGAAGGAAAAGGACCCCTAAGAAGTAAGCCTGGCTTCTAGCATTTATGGGCCAAAGAGAGGAACCTGTGGATTGGTGACCAATAGGCATGAGAGCAATGTTAGAAGGGGGGTGGGATGGAACAGTGACCATTGGGTTTAGCCACACGGAGGTCTCTGGAAGCATCAACGGTTACAGTGGGATGGCCATGATACAGTGAGCATTATTTCCATGGCCCACTCCCTGCCACCTTTGTCCACCCCTCAGGATGCCGTGCGCATCATGGCAAAGGACCTGGTGCGCACACGGCGGTACGTGCGCAAGTTTGTGTTGATGCGAGCCAACATCCAGGCTGTGTCCCTCAAGATCCAGACACTCAAGTCTAACAACTCAATGGCGCAAGCTATGAAGGGCGTCACCAAGGCCATGGGCACCATGAACAGACAGGTGTGCCTCTCCCAATCCCTCTCCCTAACCCTACTAACCTCAGGGACCAGACTCACCCTCCCCCCACTTCCAGCTGAAGTTGCCCCAGATCCAGAAGATCATGATGGAGTTTGAGCGGCAGGCAGAGATCATGGACATGAAGGAGGAGATGATGAACGATGCCATTGATGATGCCATGGGTGATGAGGACGATGAAGAGGAGAGGTTCGGGCACACCAGGTTGGAGGGTGGGGATGCATGCCTGGCCCTCACACGTGCCCACCCCTGAGTTCCTTTTCTCTTCCCTAGTGATGCTGTTGTGTCTCAGGTCCTGGATGAGCTGGGACTGAGCCTGACAGATGAGCTGTCAAGTGAGTGCTCATTTTGGACCCTGTCCCACCTAAAGGCCGAGACACAGCCCAGCCCTCTACCAGTATTATTCATCTCCACAGGGGTTGTTCTAACACACCCTTTTTCTGCAGACCTTCCCTCCACCGGAGGCTCACTCAGTGTGGCTGCTGGTGGGAAAAAAGCAGAGGCTGCAGCCTCTGCCCTGGTCGATGCTGATGCAGACCTGGAGGAGCGGCTCAAGAACCTGCGGAGGGACTGACCACCCCATGGGCCAGTGATGCCCAGCATTTTCACTGTACTTTCTGTAATAAAAGAGATTGAACACTAGCTCCTGGGCCTGTGTGACTGGCCTGGTGTGGAGGATCCCCAGAGGTTTGGCAAATGGGCAACTGACCTGGGTGTTAAGGAACCAAGCGCCAAATTAGTTGGGGTGTGGGATAGGGGAGGCCGGATTGTCTCACAGTTTGTGGCATGGGTGGACAGACTTAGGGTATTTAGGGTTTAAGAGCCTAAAATCAGCTGTGGGCTATGTTCCAGTAACCCTCCCAGGCCTCCAAGGCCCTGGCCTCAACACTATCATCCAGAAGATGGTAGACTGCCCAGGTACAGTGGTAGGATCCCCAGGGTCCAGGCCCATCTGCCAAACTCAACTAGATCTAGCAGGAGCCTCAGCCCACCCAACTCAGTATGATACCCTATCTAGTTATGGAAAATAACTCTGCTCCAGAAAGCACCTGAAAAGAGTGGCCACGATGCAGCACATACCTGAGGCTTCATCCTGCCTGCCCACCCACAGGACGTCCAATAAAAACAGTAAGCGCACCATGTGACCCTTCCACCCACCCAAAGCACTCCCCACACCAGAAGGGACGTTCTTCTGCACTCCCCAGGTGCTCAAGACAACTGGAAACAAGTTCCCCCACCCCTACACAGCCCAACCAGGGCCTGGTAAGGGAATGATGCAGGCAAAGACCAGGCCCCAAGACCACTGCCCCCACCAACCAAAGCCTGAGGAATTGGTGAAGTTTTTATTAAATCCACAGAAGTAAAAACCATATTGTGAGGGGCTGGGGGACGGGGCCACCAAGGAGTGGGAGCCAAGCCACCAGAGGGAGACGGCAGGGGAGGGTGACAGGACAGAGCCAAGGGTCGGTCCCAGCCTCAGGGGCCATCACCAGGGCCACTGGACAGCTCCTGGGCACTTGGGCCTGCACCTGGCAAGCTCAGCGGTGGGGGTTCCACCAGCACAGCAGAGAACTTGGTATCACCAAAGGCTTCATTCATGCGAGTCTCAAAGAAGCGCTGCAGGCCGATGATGGACTGTACATCTGCCTTGTCCTGCGCCAAGGAGATTGCAGTGGGTGGCTCCAAGTTCTCCATCCCACCTTACCCTCACCATGCCCCCCAACCACACTCTCCACGAGCTCACCTCTGTCAGTTTGTTGAACTGCTTGAACATGCGGCCCACATCCTGGGCAAACTCCTGGGGGGAGCTGTAAGGGGGTGACAACTTCTCTTGGAGGCGGGCACGGATCAGGGTCAGGTCCAGGGTGCCACCAGGCTGATCCTGTAGGCAGAGACCACAGCCTAAAGGTGAGGCCAGGCAGCCCATACAACCTCCCCCACCCACCTCAAGTTCCAAGACTCACCAAGGAGAAGGTGGAGTCAGTAGCTAGCTGGTGCAGGGGCCGGCAGGGCTCATGACAAAACAGGGCCAGCAAGACACGCTCACACTTCTAGGGACATTACAGGGGGGATCAAACACAGCCAGAGGTAGCGCCATTGTGCAACCCCTAAAGGAGCAGGCCCCTGGCCTCACCTGCTGGTTAGCTGGTGAGAGTTTAGCCACCACACCAGTGCTGTTGCCACCATCCAGGCTCAGGCTGCCATCTTCCTCCTTCAGGTCAGGTAGCACATGGCAGAGCGAACAACTCCACTCCTCCCTGGAAGGAAGAGAGAATGAGGTGCCACACTAGGACTGAAGCCAGCCCTCCACCACGCAGACCCCACACGAGACTCGCACCCTGGCACATCCTGCAGGGCAGGCAGGTGACAGTCCAGGTGGAAGCAGAACTCGCACTGGTTGCACATGACCAGGTCGCCTGGCTTCTGGCAGACACGACAGATGGTGGCACTGTCATCCAGGGCACCTGGGCCACCAGTTGGGGCTGAGGTACCCTCTGGAGCCACCACTTCTAGGCCTGAGCTGGTGCTGCCACTGGGTGAGGCCATACGGGGACCCTCAGCACTGGGGCCCTCCGCCAGGGCCATCAGCACAGGCTTGGTCTCTGGACCCTCTGTGGCAGCAGGAGGGGCTCCAATGGCAGCCTCTGTCTCTTCCTCCTGCAAGATGAAGGGTGTTCAACAGTGTGCAGGCCTGGGCAGCAGTCATCTATCTCCCAGCAGTGGTGACTTGGGATAAGCTCACCTTGACAATGGCCATGCCGGGAAGGGGCGGGGCACCAGGGGCCCCGTGGGGTGCAGTCCCAGGCTGCCCAGCAGCAGCAGCTGCCGCGCCACGCTCAATGACGATGAGGTTGTAATCCTCAGTGGTGCTGCCTGGGAAGACCTTGAAAACTGGTGGTTGGCTGTCTGCTGTAAGATCCAGATCCAGGCGCTCAAGGCTTACCCGTGGTACCTTGCGCATGAGGCCGCTCACCTCACCTTCACCTGAGCGGGACCTGCGGGTGCAGCTTGACATAAGCAACCATCCCTGCGCCCACCCACCCCACCTAAGGACCCCCACACTCACCGCTTCACGCCTGACACGTGGGGCTCCACAATGGAATAGAGGTCCTCTGCTCAAAAGACAGACAAGGAAGTGAAGTTTGGAATGGAAGCAGGGCACTGTAGCTCTCCCACCTAGCAAGCAGACCCACTCACCTGACCCAAAGCCATAGCCTTCCTGCACATCCATGGGCTGTGGACAAAGGAGGTAGACATCAGTGGGCAGGAGTCCCAAGGTACCCTGAAACCTCTCCACCCCAGAGGGTCACTTCCCTCCCACCCCTGCTCACCTGGCTGCTGCCAGAGCCCTGCTTGCTCAAGGGCCCTGGGGCCCGCGGAGGGGCCATGGGCGTAGGACCTGTTGAGTTGGTGCCTGGACGCTCCGCCACTATCTTGCCTGCAAGAAGGAAGTAAAATAAGTTTAAGAAGGAACAGTACCACAGTAATGGAAAGGTATAACAGGTTAAAAAAAAAAAAAAAAAAAAGGAGGACCCACCAAAGGCCTCTGCACTCTTGGTCCAAGCATTGAGATCCCACTGGAACTTCATCTCACCATGTGGCTCCACAGGGTCCACTATCATCTTAAGGGCTCGGTGCAGCTGGAAATAGATCTGGGGGCAGGTGGGGCATAAGCACACGTATTGAGTAAAGCTCCAGGGTGCTGGAAGGCGCCTGCCTGGAACCCACTACCCAGGTGCCCACCAGCACACACCAGCTTCTTGGAGAGCAGCAAGGCTGTGTTGTTGTCACTCTCCAGGGCCCATGAGGCAAAGCGCAGGATGTGTTCCTGGTGCTTCTGGATCTTAGTCATGGTCCAGTGCTGTCGCTCCAGGCGCTCCTGCTGCCCCTCAGTCACCTTCTATAGGTGGAGAAGGAAATTCAGTTGAGAAAAGGGGGTATGAGGGCCCCTCCCCATGTAAGTATGGCATTGAAAGCCAGTAAAAGGTGCCGGTCACCAGTATCTTTCCACCATAGAGGGGGCCAGTGGCCAGCAAATGGGGCCCAGAGACCCTCCGTCCCACACAGAAATGTACCTGGGCATCGTTGACCAGCACACGGCCCCGCTTGTTCAGCTCCTTCATGATCTGCAGGATGGCCATCTTAACATCCACCTGCACACGCTTCTGTACATCAGATACTTGACGGATCCTGGGAGAAAGTAGGGCCAGGTTAGGCTCAGTCAGGAAGATGTTAGCCAAGAGACGCCCCTGCCCTCTCCCTCCTGCAACAACCCAAGCATCTGTACTTACGAGCTGCGAACCTCCTTGGTGTTCTTCTGCAAAGTCGCATGCTTATCCCCAAGGCGCTTCACCAGTGAAGCCAACAGCTTGCGTTGGTTCCTCACTGCGTCCTCCAGGAACTGGTATCTGAGGGCAGACAGTGGTGGGTCTGGGCACTAGGCACAGGACGAGGAGCACCCACCCACCTACCCTGCCTTAGGACTCACTGGTGGTCCTTGTGGGCATTGAGCTGGCAGTCCCGGCAAGTGAGGGTGTCACAGCTCTCACAGAACAGCACGAGGGGCTCGTGCTTGTGCACATTGCAGTACACTGTTCGATCACCATCCCTTGACTTGGCGGGCCCTGGGAAACAGGAACCATGAGGCTGGAGCGCATCCTCAACCACCTTCAACTCAGGGAGCAGACCGAGCTTAGGGCCTCACTTCCTGCCTGTCCTACAACCCTGGGCTGTCTATAGGGAAAACCCAGACGGCCCAGTGGCAGTGGCCAATGAAAAGCATAAACCTGCAAACCCAGATCCTTGCTCCCCAAACCCCCATACCTCACCAAGAGATGCCCCCCTCCTTCCAGCTTCTGGCAGTGACAACAAAGTGTAAGGATGATGTATCTGGCAGGAAAGACCTCCCCCCTGCTACTCCCTTCTACTGGCACCTTCTCCAGGTGGACAGTCAACAGAGCTACTCCACCTCTGAACCCCACCATACATTCCCTTTCTCCTCCACTCACAGCAGGTTCTGTCCAGCAGGGGAGGGGATTCTGGCTACTGTGGCATCCCAGCACGCAGAGTATTTGCTTTCTGGCACAGACAGAAAGCAAATCAGGGCCTAGAGACACCGTTCAGGTGCAGTTTCCTCAGAAGCCAGGCCTGGAGACCTCTCTCTCTTCTCTGATAAGACAAGGCCACAGACCTCTTACAACCCACAGGCCCAAAGGGGACCTTGAGAAGCCTTCTCAGACTAAGAGAGATGAGATGTCAGACTAGGACCCTAGAAAAGGTGTCAAGCCCCCTCTCTGGGTGGAGGGTCCTGGTGCTCAGAGCCATACCCAAAGACCAACACATCACACTGCCATCCCCCCAGCCTATCACCATTAAAAAGCTGCTGATGAACATCCATTACTCCTTGCTCCCCAATCCTGTCCTAGCTACACCAACCCAGCCTAAAACCTTATGACACAGAGAGATCTGCAGACCCTGGCTCCTCCGATACGGCCCTTCTCCCTTTGACCTCTGCCTGCAACCCAGGACACCTACAGACCCCTGCCCTTCCCTCCTGGCTCCTCATGCACCACAGCCACCACTTCATACTCATCTTTCTGCCAATACAGTCCTCCAGGATGGAAGAGCCAGTGTTAACTATTAAAAGGCACTCATGGGAAGTTCTGGACCAAAAACCTGGTAAGACTCATATGGCCCCCAAGCCTCCTTCCATACCACTGCAGCACATTCACAGAAAAATCTGGCAGTATCTTGCAGTGTTTTCATAAGGCCCCTACAACACAAAATCAGAACACTTCCAAGAGTGTCAGTGATGGTGTAAAGGCCTTCAAAGCTTACAAAAACACTGTGGCCTCAAAAACCTCTTTCCCCTAAGACCTTTAAGCCAAGTGCTACGGAACTGCAAGTCCTGAAAGCACTTCACACCCTTCCCCAAACTCTGAGTTTCACCATCTGAACATACCAGTCCCTCCACCACTCCCTGCTTGGAGCTTCCCTGATAACTTCCCTCAACCCTCTGTACACGTCCTTGTGGCACACACTGAGGTCCTCTGTGCACTCCCCCCACCTAAACCTGCAAGAGACAGCACACCACAGCCCCAGCCTCCCAGTTTTCGAGTTCCCCTCTAGCCCTTCATGTAGTATCCCTTAAAGCAGCTCCCTGAGACCCATCCACCACCTACAAGCAGCTTCATAAGCACGACAGCTCATGTGGGAGGGCACCCTACGCCAACCTCTCCGCCTTGCATACCAGTGGAGCGCACAGTGTGGTCCTTGGTGTACTTCACTCGCTGGTGTGCCTCCACACAAGTTTCACACAGTGGCTCAGAACACTCCACACAGTAGCTGGTGGCTGGAGCATTATCCTCACAACTAGTGCAGCACTGCTAGACAAAGAGAGAGTCAGACATGACAGAACAACCAGACTGGTCTGCATATGCATCCCAAAAAACAGTGACATGAGCTGGGGTAGTGCTTTTACCTAGCCTCAACAGCATACCCTGAACCTTCTAGTACATGGAAAATAATGCTTGGAGTTGGTACCATGTTTCTGAGGTGGTGCCCCCTCCCTATGGCCCAAGACCTGCTAGGGGTGGCTGGGGCAGGACATACCTGATTTGCATCCTGGGAGTCGGTGGCAGCCTTACTGCCACTGTCACGCATGAAGTAATTCTCCACAATGTCTTTGGAGAAGCACTGCTGCTTGCACACAGGACAGTCCACCACTGCCAAGAGCATAAGAAACCACTGCATGTTCATATTCAGGATGTATTCCCATCCCCCAATCGACCCAAACAACCAACCTATGCCAGGCCAAAACCCTCCCAACAGAGCGCAACCACACACTTCTTTCATAGTTGGAACAGATGCCCCAAATTAGCGCTTGGTCCAAACAACACTGCTCGCACCCAATCCCCCCAAGCACCGTCCGGGTCCCCATCCTCCCTTGTCCAGGCGATCCCCCACCATCGCCACACTGGGAACGCACCCCCCAATCTCCAAGCCGAGTCGGAAGCAAAGGCTGCGGGATGTGGGGGAGGGGTCGCCCCAGGCCTCACCATACTCACCGGCGCCGTCACCCGCCGTACCGCCATCCCCCGAGCTGTTGGCGGAGGCGGGCGCCGCGGGCCCGAGGCAAGCGCTGCAGGCCGAGTGCAGGCAAGGCAGCAAGCGCGGCTCTCTCTCGGGCCGCAGACGCTCCCGGCACACGCCGCAGTGCTCCAGCAACTCCAACGCCTCGCCGCCACCCCCAGCGGGCGACGACGCAGAAGCAGTGGCCGAAGCCGAAGCCGCGGCCGAAGAGGCGGCGGCGCGCTTTTCGCCGCCTGCCGAGCCCTCGCCCGGGCCCGGGCTGCCCGAGGCGGCCGCCGCCGCCGCCGCCGCCGCCGAAGCCGCCGTCGCCGAGGCCGCCATTCACACGCCGCCGGGGGCGCCCAGGGGGGAGGAGGGATGCGGGACCCACCGCGCAGGCGCACAAGCGCTCACCGCCAACGGTTGGGCCGCCGCTGCCGCGAGGCCGAGCACCGCCACGCGCCGCCTGGGCCGCCGCCCGCTGCGCGCGGGGCGCTGCTGAGGCCCGGCGGCCTGCTGCCTACTCGCCTCCTGACGCCGACGCCCGCGCTTTCTCCTCAACGCCCACGGAGACCCGCGCCTCGCGCCACAAACACAACCGCTCGCCCGCGCGCCCGCTCGCAGAAAGAGCCCCGGCTGGGGGGCGGGACAGAAATAACTGGCGCCGACGCCGAGGCGCACGCGCGTTGGGTTCCTCGCGCCCAGGGGCGGGACCGGGACCCGCTGCCGCGGGCGAGGCCTCGAGTACGCAAGCGCTTGAGCCGGCTCTTCCTACCTCCGCCTCGGCCACTTCGGCGCCGTTCGTGAGGGTGGGAGGTGCATCTGTGACGTCATCGCCGCAACCCAGTCCGCGGGCTGGGCGTGCGCACCTTTCCTAAAGCTTCCCCTCCATCCCCGTGGCCAGACCGCTGTGCTACGCACGCGTATTGGTAGTCCAGGCCTCCACCTCAATCCCGCCTCTAGGGCCACTACGGAGAAGTCTCCTGCTGCTACGCCCAGGAACTTTCTGGGGGAGGGGGCGGGCCAAGGCTAAAAGAGACGCTCGGCCCTGGGAGGGAGCCGAGGCTACCCGTCCGAGGTGAAAGCGTCTTTTTTGAACCAGGAGCCTGACTTGAGGGTTGAAACCATTTTATCGTATAACATCAAAAACACTGAAACCTGCATTAATTAGATCCCAAAGCGCCACAGATCAGAGAGTCGGTGAAACTCACCTGCCCCGTCACCCCAAGAGTCCCTTCCCACCTGTTAGCCAGCCGCTGCGCTAACTTTGATGATTTTCCAGGTGGGCAAACTGAACCTCAACAGTGTGGGGATTATACGGAGGGAGCAAGGTCTAAGGGGGTGAATCTTGTCTCGGAAAGAAGCACGAGGTCTGTAGAGAGAGAATGCCATCTGAAGCCGAGAAGCCCGGAGTGGAGGCCGGCCTCGTTGGGGAGCACGGTGGGTGGGAGGAGTCCTCTATGAGGGAGGAAGCAGAGGGTTTGGGAATTCTCAAATGAGGAAAGCAAGGCCCGTAGGGAGCGGGGGGAATCAATCTGAGAGAAAAATGGACTTTTTGTGGGAATTCTGTCTGAGGAGGAAGCAGAGTTTGTGGGAGGGGATCCTGAGGTGGGGAGATCTGGGAGAGGGGATCTAGTCCGAGGTGGGAGCCGGATCTGGGAGGGGATCCTGAGGTGAGAGAATCCGTGGGAGGGGATCCTCTCCGAGGTGGGAGCAGGATCTGTGGAAGCGGACCCTGTCCGAGGCACTAGGCTCAGGGAAAGCGCAGGGGTGAGTGCCTGGCCATGGTGCCCGGAGTGGGCTCTGGCCGCCTTGCGGGGCCCTCAGCCCAGGGCGAGGGAGGGGCGGGGGTCAGCGCTGAAGGTGTGCCGACCGCGGCGAGGCCAGCGAAACCTGCCCCCAGACCCCCTCCGCCTCACTAGGGCTTGCGAGGAGGCTGCGGGTGGAGCGGGCCGTAGGAGGCGCGTCCAGGCCTAGGGCTGGCGTGGCCTCGGTGGCAGCGGGGCGGGAGCATTGGGCTTTGTCTTGGGCCAGCCTTTGTTCCAGACCTGGGCGGCCTCCAAAGCCAGCCGCCCCGCCCTCAGCTGAGCCCTGTCCCACCCCCGCCTCCCCACCGGCTGGCCCCCTCCTCCTCGGCTCCCTAAGCCCGGGCCTTGGACCCTCGAATGGCTTCTGATAACTGTGGGGAAATTGGTGGCTGGCAGCAAGCAGGCTGCAGTGTGGTGCCCCTTAATAATATTTCCTGGGCATGTCCTACAACCCCACTTGCACACAACCACCCAGGAGGACAGAAGGGGTGGCCCCTACTAGCCAGGCCTGGGGAGGACTCTCCAGGCGGTCAAAGTAAGTTGGTGATGGTACAGTGTGTAGCAGTGGCCTCCCAGGGCTGCACCCAACAGCCCAGGGACTATGGGATGACAGAGGAAGCAGCGCAGTGAGGGGTGGTAGGTGTCCAGAGGTTGCTGGACAGCCAGCTGGGTAGGTTGGGTCCTCTGGTTGCTCCTGCTTACAGGCCCTTCACATACTGGCAGCTGGCCCTACAGTTTCAAGGGCCCATGCTCCTCTCTCTAAACAGAACCCATTTTCCTTCTGGGCCTGGGACTTTCCCAGTACATGGCACCTCACCGCCTGGGTGTCAGAAGGTGCCAGCAGCAGGTCTTCAGACCTTATCACCAGGTGCTGGGCCACTGCCAGCCCCCTTGTGGAAATGGGGAAACCAAGGCTTCTTGAAATACCAGAATAGCACTGGGTAGAGAGGGTGAATTGGCAACCAGGCTCAGTCAGACTGAGGCAAGCAGGAGGCATCACCCCAGGACCAGCCAGAGTAGGCATAGGCCAGCAGGGCAAGGCCAGGGCTGAGTTCTCTCTAAGGAGCTGGCCCATGCAGAGCTCCAGAGCTATGAGGCAGGATGCTGGTAAATCTCACTCTGCTGCCCCACCCCCAGGCCAGACTGAGTAGTCAGTGTCACCTTCTCTCATCCCTTATGAGCCTCACTGTTCCCAGTGCTGCAACACTGGAAACTGACTATATCCGAGCTTGGCAGACAGGGCTCAAGGGTGAAACACCGTGTAGGACTCAGGCCCAGCCAAGGCCTGCCCACCAACCATCTGGGCACCTGTCTGCAGACAGCCACCTTCATTTTGTCCTTTCCCCAAACTCCATACCTGCGCCTGGCTCTTCCTCCAAAATTCAGGCATCACCCCCACACCTGTTTTCGAGAGACATCACATGTGGCTGCATCACCCCCAGTGTCTTTCACAGGTTTCCTTCACTACAAGGCATATCACAAATGTACTTAATGCCACTGAATTGAACAGTTTAACATGGAAGTACTATGTAATATTACCGCACACATCAAAATCAGATTTGGAGAGCCCAAGGGTCTGGCCCTGCTGACTTTGACCTCACTTGGCTTCGACCACACAGGCCAACCCGTTGTTCCCACCTAAGGGCCTTTGTACTTGCTGTTCCCTCTGCCCAGAGTGTTCTCTTCACCTCCCTTTCCAGCTGTCTCCTCTTCCTTCACATTTCACCTGTGGAGAATCCCAAGGTTGCAAAATCCAAACTGTTCACTGCTGCATCTGCCATGGTGAGCCGAGGCCCACTCAATGGTGTGCACTCTGCAAATGTGTAAAAGGACAAGCAAATGCAGGAAGATGATGGCCATCTTCATTCACCCTGCCAGTTTTGTAGGCTACAAGATGAGGTTTGGGTTGCGTTACTTTAAAACATTTTTTTGTTGTTGTTAAAATTCACATAACATCAAATTCATCATTTTATCTACTTTAAAGGGTACATTCTGTGGCATTTCATATATTCACAATGTTGTGCAACTGTGGGCAAAATTGTAACATTTCCGGATTATCTCACCTGGCTTTAGTGCATTTGCATATCCTCAGGGGTGGAGAGAAGTTAATCTCCATGTCAGTGGGTAATTACCTGGGCAACTGAGGGCAAGTCTGGACCTGAGAGTTTAAGGGGAGGGGCTTGGTTGCTTGCTTCTTCCTTCCTGAGCAGGGGAGAGATGACGGCGCTGGACTGCAGTTTATAAGCAATAAACGGGTTTTAAACTTTATTTTTCCCTTTGACTGATTTCGGGTTTTAGAGGTATTTTACCCTGGGATTTCCTTTACCTGGACTTACAGCAACCACCACCTCTATGTAGTTCCAGAACATATTCATTACCCCAAAAAGAAACCGTGTATCCCTCAGCACTCGTGCCCATTCCCTCTATCATCAGTCCCTGGCAACCACTTACCTGCTTTCTCTTCCTGAGAACTATTTAACCTTGTGCTGGATACATAATATGTAGAAACAACACACACATCATACCCACAGTGACCATCCTGAGCAACCAGATGTGATAGCACATGAGTATCTCTGGCTCCTGGAAGCCATCCTGGCCTTCATGTGCCTCGGTGCTGCTGCCATCTTTGAGACAGGGACTGTGGGTGTAGTCAGAGTAGGGTGAGGGCCTCTAGAAAAAGCAGGGTGGGGATATTTACAGTCAGAGCAATATAACTGGGCAAAGAAGTCCCTTTTGAAACTCTGTGTTAAGCATTATGCAAACTCAAGGTCACACTAATTCTCTAGGATAAAGATACCAGACTAAGAATATAGACATCTTCTATGAGGTCAGTTAGAAGTCAAAAGGCCACTGACCCTAGAATGCTTGAGTGTTTCACAAATAAAGAAGGGTATCTCAGTATAACTCGTGACTTTACTGTAAAGAACCCTAGCAAGCGGAGAACCCAACCCATCCTGAGGGCAGGGCAGGTGGTACAAGTCCACACCCCTAAGCCTTTTTTTTCATGTTCTCAAAAAATTCTCATTTGCCTATAAAACCCCCTAGACAACGCACCACATCGGACTCTCTTGTCCCCTCCTGGCTTGAACTGGGAGCTCTGTCCTTCCACTTTATTTCTAAATAAAAGCCTGTACCTTGCTCTCCTACCTTGGTTGTTTGCTAAGCTCATTCTTCGGCTTCATGAACAAGAACCCTGGCATCATCTTGACCTCCCCACCGCAGACAAGCTTTGCTGACCTGTCCGTGGGACCATAAGGGGCTTGCACATCAGATCTGGCTTCTTTCCAAGTGCACATCCATGTGGCTATGTGTGTCCTTGATTCCTTCTGGGCTCTTGTACAGGGCCCTGTCACACAAACACCCTACAGTCTGTTTATGCATTCTCCTCTCAGTCACACTTGGGTCTCTCTTCTGCTTGTGCTGTTATGTGCATGGCTGCTGCACTGTACATGACTTTTGGTTCGTTCTTTCTTTAATTATAATGAGGAGCTAACAAAAGGTTTTTAGCAGAAGATGGCCTGCTCTGATTCCCATTTCTAGGGTTCCAGCTGGGGAACGGAAAGCAGAAGATAAGCATCAATGCAGACCAGACAGGGATGACACCAGATCTTCTAAATCACCCTTTAAATTCACTATGGTTCCTCCATTATTTTCCTGTAGCTACTGTAAGACATTACCACAGAGTTGACGGCTTAAAACAAAACTTTAATCCATAGTCCACAGGCTAGAATTCTGAAATTGAAGGTTGGCAGGGCCACTCTCCCTCTGAAGGCTCTAAGGGAGAAGCTGCCCTTTCTTGCCTCTTGCAACTTCTGGTGGCTCCCATGATTCGTGGGCTTGTGGCTGCATCAGGTCAGTCTTCAAGGACAACATCTTCAAATCTCTCTGTCCCAACTTCTTGTTGCCTTTTCCTTTGTGTGATGTTGCTACAGACTGAATTGTGTCCCCCCACCGAAGTACCTATGTTGAAGCTCTTCTAAAAGTGATAGAAAGTGGAGGTGGGGCCTTTGGGAGATAAATAGGGTTAGCTGAGGTCATGAGGGTGGGGCCCTCATGATGGGAGTACTGTCCTACTAAAGAGACACCGGAGAGCTTGGTGTGGTCACAAAGGAGGGGCCATGTGAGTACACAGCAGTGTGGCAGCCTCCTACAAGCCAAGAGAAGAGGCCTCAGGATGAAACCAACCTTGCAGAATAAAACCTTGACCTTGAACTTCCCAGCCTCCAGAACAGTAAGAAGTAACTTTTGGTTGTTTAAGCTGCCCTATTTATAGTATTTTGTGATGGCAGCCTGTGAAAAGTAAGATAGTTGTCAAATCTCCCTCTGCCTTGCTCCTTTGAATTTACATGTAGAGCCCACTCAAATAACTCGGGATAATTTACCATTTCAAGATCTTTAATCACAATCGTAAAGATCCTTTCCCTAATACAGTAACACCTCCAGTCTCCAGGAGTTAGGATGCAGATACTTTTGGAAGCTAGTTTTCTGCCTACTGTAGACTACATTTCACAGATAGGAAAACTAATTCCCAGAGAGTAGAAGAAGCTGTCCATAGCCCTGTACTTTGTATGAGTTCAGCCCAGTCCTGGACTCAGTGGGTACTCCTCCTCTTTTCATCTGCTCCCATCTCAAGAAATCTGGAGCTGCCAGGGAAGGCAGGGAGAGAAAGGACAGGAGGTATCTGTGGTCCAGAGCTTCTTCCCTTTTCCTACAGAGAGAAACCCTGGGGCTCCTGGGAGAATTTCAGAACCAAAGAGGCAAAGTCCCAGGTGAACCTGGAACATCTTGTTATGCCACTAGTTAAGAAGTGCCGAAAGAGTTATAAGAACACAGAAACCAAATTTGATGATACAATTCAAGCATCAGAAAAAATGATGACTGTCACTGACCGACACACAATGAATCCACCCTATATATGAATCCTCAAGTGTCCTCAAAAAGGAGAGAGCCAGAAAAATAAACCCATCACCATATGATGCCACTTTCAAGCCAGCCCCTTACTCTGGAAATTGAGCACTGATTTTGCCTTCCCAGAGGAAATTGTATTTCAAGGGAACACATGGCCCAAGATCTTGCTTAGATAGTTAAATGCTATAATTCAAAAAACATGATTTCCCAACCCATAATGAGATTTCTGAGCAGACCAGTTTATCTATTGTATACACTATGAGGTGAACAGAGGGGGTGGTATCAATGTGGCCACCTGGACACACTGTGCACAGTGGACAGTCGGGCTGACACGGCTCCCAGGTTAGCGTCACTGACACTGAGATCCTGCATGAGATGCAGTGGGACCCACCCAATAGCCCCTTCGAAGTGTTCTAGCTAACAATGTTTGGCTTCAAGTCTCTAAATTGAATTTCCCATTCATGGGAGCTAAAGGAGATGTTGGAGGGAGGGAGAGAAGCAACCAATGTGCCTGTCCAGAAGGGGGATGTCTGCAAGAAACTAGGGTGTACTATCCTCCACCAATCCTCACAGAGGGGGTTGCAAATCTCTAGCCAAACACTGGATCAGTGGCTACTGGGGCGGGAGCAGAAATGCATACAGATGGCACAAAGGAACTTTTAAAGTAGGAGGGAAGTGTTCTAAAACTGGATTGTGGTGATGGTTGCACAGTGATATTAATTTACTAAAAATCTTCAAAGGACACCTTCCAATGGCTATATTTTATGGCATATAAATTATACCTCAATACAGCTGTTAATAAAAGGAGGGGAGGTCCAAAGAAGTTATACAAATGGCCTGGACAATAAGCACATGAAAAGAGACTCTAGTCATTAGTCGTCAAGGAAATGCAAATTAGACCACTAGGAGATACTGATGCACACCCATTTAGAATGCTGGCTATTTAAAAAAAGGACAACAGCAAGTGTTGGTAGGGATGTGGATAAATTGGAACCATTCTACATTGCTGGTGGGAATGTAAAATGGTGCAATCACAGTGGAAAAATGTTTGTCAGGTCCCCATGGTTAAACATAGATTTACCATGTGATCTGGCAATTAACTCCTAGGCATACACCCAAAGGAATTCAAAACAGGTGTTCCAACAAATCGTTGTACAGGAATGTTCACAGCAGCACTATTCACAATAGCTAAAGGTGGAAACAACTCAGATACCCATCAACTGATGCATGCATAAATAAATGTGGTATTTCTATACAATGGAGTCTTACTCAGCTACAAAAAGAGCAAGGTAATGGAACATGTTACAACACGGATGTAACATTATGCTAAGTGGAAGAAGCCAGACACAAAAGACCACATATTATATGATCACAATTGTATGAAATATCCAGGATATGCAAATTCAGAGAGGCAGAAAGTAGATTAGTGGTTGCCAGGGGATGGGAGTGGGGAAATGAAGAGTTTCTGCCAATCAGTACAGGAGTAAGGAAAATGTTTTGGAACTAGATAGACTTGGTTGTGACACACGGTTGTGACAATTCTAAAATCCACTGAATTTTTCACTTTAAAACAGCTAATTTTGTGTTATGTGAATTTCACCTTAATTTATAAAGGAGGAAAGGGACTTCTGGATCAACAGGGAGCAAAGGACCAGAGCAGTCCTGAATGGGTCCTGGGCAGAGACAAAACAGCCATCAGGGCCCATTTGTGAACAGCTGGTGACTTGGGGATGTGAACCAGGCATGCTAAGACATGGGAATCTTCCCAAGACTGCAACTAGGACACCAGTCTTGTTTTTAAAATATGCATCCTGAGGTTAAAGAGAAGAGTTATTCAGTGTCTTAAACACAAAAAGGGCAGGGTGAAGAACAACCCTTGTCATAAGGCAGGGGGCTAGGTCAGGGTGCAGCCTTGGCCACCACAGCCAGAAAGAGCAGGGCTGGGGGATTGTCTTGCCAATGAGTTTCAGCCCCAGGCAAGTTTGCTATGGATTCAACATGACCAAAGAAATTAACAGCAAAACGTTCTTGGGGTGAAAGCATTATACCCAACTTTATTTCCACGGTGGCAATTCAGTCACTCAAATCCTGTTCACTCAGAGCGAGCCTGCATGCAGCAAGCCGGTCTCTGCCTCTGGGCCTCTAGCCTGCAGAGCTGTCCTCTGGGCCCCTCTGTCCACACAGCCGTCTTCTGGGCCTCTCTGCCTGCACAGCCGTCCAACACAGCCATCCCACACAGCCGTCCTCTGGGCCTCTGTCCTTGGTACTGCCACCACTCCAGCCTCTGCTCTGCTCTCCTGCAGCCTGGCGGCCGTGCCACCATGTCACGCCCAGAGCACTGGGTAGAGCTCTTTATATAGAGTCAACAGCCAAGGATTGCCCACAGGTGTGCAGTGAGCTAGTCAACCAGGGCGAGGTGAGAATCCTGGCCACAGGAACTCTCATTTTATCCACAGGGATGTTCTACCTCTGTTGCCCACCAGGACAGGGAGGTGCTTTTCAGATCAGAAGCCAAGGGCACAGCTCCTGATTGGAAAACACTGAATGATCCATGGAAACAAAATTCACAATGTCTGGGAGGCACAGGAGCCTGATGCAAAGTGACCCTCTCATTGTGTAATCTGCTTTACATGTGACATCCAGTACAGGTAAATGTACAGGGACATTAGATTAACTGAGACAGGGTGGGAATGGGGACTCACCAGTGGATGGCAGGGCATCTCACTGTGAATGATGGAAATGTCCTAAAATGGGAGCGTGCTAAGGGTTACACAACAGGCACATTTACTACAAGTGATCGGATTGTATGTGTGGAATCGCAAAAAATTCCTGGACACTAGAGACTCCATTTGTGAAGCTCCATTGTCTTTGCTAACTGATGAATTACTGAACTGGGCCAGAATCAGGAACTATTTTACAAGCAGTTGCTCATAAAATCCAACAGAACAACTGGCATTCAGACCATAAAGCTGTTGATAGGAACTTTACAATAACAGAATAGTCAACTAATGCATTCCAAGAATAGTTTTGTTTAATAGCAACAATACAATCAGAGAGTAATCAAAAGCAGCTCAACTGGTCAGCACCAAATTATTATTATTATTTTATTTAAATCATGTAATTATCCCCCCCCCACCCCACCTTCTTTCCCATTAAAAAAAACCCTTGCTTCCCCCACATGTGCGGGATACTTTTCTAGTTACTCTGGAATCTGTGCTCCCCAAATTACAATTCTGAGACCCCAAAAAAGTCCTTTGTTTTTTTCCAGTTTCACTTCCTTTTCTTAGCTGACATATATACACCTGAAATGGGAGCATTATACACAACATAGTGTTCAGAGGCAGGAAAGGCTGTTCTGGGTTCCTCACCCAGCCAGTAAGGCAATCTGGGAAGGAGAGGGAGGCCATAAAATGTGTGAAGGTATCAAGCTCATATTTAATTAAATACACAGGGATCTGGGAATTCCTAGCTCCAGGGCTTAGTGGATGCAAAAGGAAACTTATTGAACAGAAATGTTTTAATTAAACTGGGGATGGAACAAGAGGTGCACAGGTATGCCACCCCCACCTTTCCCTTTCACCTATAAGCTTTACTTAAAAAAATAGTTGTTTTTTTTTTACTTAAATTTTGTTTTTAATATACTTAAAATAGGACCGAAAAAAAAAAGGACAGACAGGAACATTTGCTAATTCCAGGATGTGAGTGCCCCAGTGTGTGCTTATTAGGTCTCCATTATCACACAGCCCTAACCCACAACCCCTTATCACTTGCAGCAGCTGCATCCGGGTGTAGCAAAGTCCCCTATCACCTGCAGCAGTTTCTGTTTCTCAGAAGTCATGAGACCAACATCCTGCTCACCAAGGCCCCAATCCCTTATATAAGCACCACCCTCCCTGCTGCCGTTGCTGCTCTCTTCTTTTTGAGAGAGTCATTTTGTCTTACAGGGAATAAAGTCACGCTGACAGAGTTCTCATGTCCTTCCTTGCAAGATAGCCAGGTAGCTAAAGAACCCTTTCAGTGCTCTATTGTTCGTCATGATTCTTGGGATTTTTTTTTTAGCTTTTCAATATTAATACACGGGCCCACTATGGGGCCCGGGGGCAGGGACCCTGGAGAGGTTACAGTCTTGGGTATGTTATGATTATTATTTCAGTTTATGTCTCCTTCCTATGTGGTTTTCCCAGGCCTCAGTCCATGAAGCTAGTAGGATGTTCATCTTTTACATATGAAAGCAAATTAAACCTTTTCTTTCTGTGTTGAAGATATTCCTCACCCCACCCTCATCACGTTGTTGACAGCCCTTTATCCCTGTCTAGATGTTTCTTTTTCAGTAAGTCCCGTAGGCACTCTCCTGTTCCCACCCATTGTTCCTACTTGCCTCCATAGCCTCCAACCAGCGCTTGGGGCTGAGTTCCCCTCACTCAGCCTCCTCCCCAAGCTGTAGCCTCCAAAGCCTTTCTGGTGTATAAATGGGATCCACTGCCCCTACCCTAACCTCAAAAAGCTCCCATTTTCTCTCAGTTCTGTCCAAAGGGCCAAAGACTTCACTGCTATTAGTAGCCTTGCCAGACACTCCCCTCAGTCTCTGCCCTGTCTGCCTCTTACCAGGAAACATTTTTCCAGGAAAGCACTAATTGTCTGACCCCTGGGCCAAGGGGAAGCTTCCGGCTGACTGAGGTGTGTGCTTGGGTCTTGGGACACACGTTCTATATCTGGCACAGCGGAGACCCACTGGGATGGGGCTAGGCTTACAGACACTGGGACCTGAGCACTGGGCTTTACTTGTAAAGTAACTGCCAAAGAGGGGGACCCTGCATGAGAAGCCAGCCTAGTTAGTGGAGGTAGGAAGGAGGTTGGGAACCCTGATCAAGCTGGGATCAGGGACTGAGACTCCTGACTTCTGACTTAAGTTGGAGGCGAGCAGTCACTCAAAGCACTATTTCTTTTGCCCCTTTCTTTGGTCTGTGACTATCACAATCTCACAGGGTCTTCCCTTGGTGATCTGCTAATGTTGCCGGCCCCGTGTAGTCTCCAAAGGCTGCCTCTAAAGCTCTCCAACCTGGTCTGGAATTTTCAATATTTTCAGGCCACAGCGGCCCCTCCCGGGCTTACTAAACCTGTGTCCTCAATTAAACTATTCTTCGAAATGCCCCACAACCATTGTAATGAGGTCTTTGGAAAGGAAAGCAAAGCAGGTGTTTTCTCAAGGCTGTGACACTGGAGGCTGCAGCTCCTACCTCCCTTGCTGCCTGAGAGGTACAGCCCACATTTGTCTCTCCCACCTCACCCTCCCTCCTCAGAGCCCTCACACATGCCTTTTCACCTGCCCTAATGCTGTTTCAGCCATGTGTCTGAATGGCTGGTGCCTTCTCTCACCCTTGAGTCTCTCCACTTACAGGGTGGGGGAATGAGACCACCAAGGTGCCTGATAAATGCTGGTGAAGCAGAAATGAAGCATTTGGCAAGAGAGAGGCAATGGAAGGTATTCATCAGATGGGAAAACAGTGTACTTATCAGATACTTTGTGGAAACCCTTAGTCTCTGGCAGCTGAATTTTCTTTTTTTTTTTTATCTTTGTAAATGCTTTTATTTTTTTTTTATTTTGCTATTATTAATGTACAATTACATGAACAATATTATGGTTACTAGACTCCCCCTATTATCAAGTCCCCACCACATACCCCATTACAGTCACTGTCCATCAGCCTAGTAAGATGCTATAGAATCACTACTTGTCTTCTCTGTGTTATACTGGCAGCTGAGTTTTCTATTAGTACTCAACAAGTTAACAAACTCAGGGGTTAAAACAATTGATTAGCTCACCATTCTATAAGTCTTCTAGAAGCCCAGGCAACATCTACTGCTCTGAGTCTCACAAAATCTCTGCTGAGTTGTGGGCATGGCTGGGCTCTTACTGGGATGCTCCAGGGAAGAATTCACTTCTGCTCATTCAGTTGTTGGCAGAGTCCAGTCCCATGAAGTCATATAACTGAGGTCCCTACTTTCTTGCTGGCTGTGGTCTGGGATCTCTTCTCAGATTCTAGACCTCCACCCTCCATTCTTTATCATATGGCCCCCTCCACCTTCAAAGCCCTTGGAGTCCTCCTACTTTGTCTCTCTGCTTTCCTCTTCTATCTTTAAGGACCTTTGTGATTACCTTGGGCCTACCCAACAATGCAGAGTCATCTCCTTATTTTAAGGTCAGCTGATTAGTAACCTTGATTATACTTTCCATGTACTGTTACTATTCACAGGTTCCAAGGATTTGGGCATGGAATCTTGAAAGGGAGCATTTTCAGAATAGGAATTCTGTACCCCTACACAGAGGACTTGTACTGCCCCAGGATTCTATAGAATGAGGCCCAGATCTCTCTGTAAAGGTGAAGGACACAGATGAACCCCTGCCTTCAGACGCCCTGTGACAGAAGATGGGAGGGCCTTGAGGTCAGGGAAATTCCCTGGGGGAGGTGGTAGCAGCTGAGCTGTGTGAGTATTACAGACAGAGGGAAATTGCAAGGGCCCAGCCTCAAGGTGGGTACAGCAAGGCCTATGAGGCCAGAGAGGAATAAGCAGTGATGGGAACTGGGGAGAGGGGTTGGATCAAATAGACCCAATAGGCTGCGCAGGCCATTGTGAGGAGCCAAGATTCTGAGCAGGGACAATGACACCATTAGACTTGGGTTTTAATAAGGTTCCTCAGGGGATGGGACTGGGAAGAAAGGGGCGGTGATGGTGGTTTGCCAGTAGCATATCCTCTCTGCTCCCTGACCTTCAACACAACTACGACACAGCTGCCCAGCAGATGCCTAACGGGTAGGCAGGCACCTGACCTTGTCCCCATATTTGAGGTTGTTGAGAAGTCAGCCCCCTCCACCATCTTTAGGACAAGGCATGGGGTCCACTGAGGCTGGGGGGTGAGGGGAATCTTCTGACCTTGAGGTCCAGGCTCTCCTGCCTCCCTCAAGTACCCATGCCTAGAGCATAATGCCAGGCCAGCCCACTACTCCAGCCTCAACATCTAGTGAGCCTGCTTCATGGGCGTCTTGAGCCCCATCTTAAGGCCCTTGCAAACCAAGGCTATTTCCTCTGCCCACACTGTACTTCCCAGATTCTGTTCTATAAAGTTATTTCTGGTGTTTGTAGTCTGGCTGCTTACCACCCTCCTGGCAGAAGTACCACCCTCGCCACGTCCCCTCCCTTTTCTGAGCTCCCGCCCAGAGTGTGGCGTGAAAGCGTTCAGTTCAATATCCACTCCTTTGTTAACAACTCGCCCCAGCACAGAGGGTCTGGTGTGTGTGCTGAGGGGCAGAGGGGGCAACTAACTTGGGCTGCGTTCGCCTTCCTCCTGAGATTCAGGCTGAGGGACGGGCCGGAAGACAGGAGCCCAGCCCGGGTGGTGTCTGCTTCCCCTCCTCACTCGCAGTATCCAGAAGGCCTGGGAGTAGGCTGCATGGGTATCTCGCCTGCGCCCTCCCGGGGTGGCAGCGGGGGTTTAACTTGGCCCGGAGCCACCAGCAGCGGCAGTCGCCCCGCCTCGTTACCACGCACCACTTTCTGGCGGGCAGCGCGCGCAGGGGGCGTGGCCCGCGGCGGATGGACATCGAAGGACCCGCCCCCGCCCCGTCTCTAGTGCGACGCCGGAAGCGTGACCTGGATTACAGATTACCTTGATGCCAACCTGCCCCAGCCTCCGCGATTTCGGTTCCGACTCTGACGAGAGCCGGAAGTGCACCCTTGCGGCGGCGGTTGATCTCTAGGAAAACACCGGAAACGTGCTCCGACCTAAGCGCTTCCCAGCGCCGCAGGGACTGCAGAATTCGGTTCCGCTGGCGTCGCGACGGGGAAGTGCAGCCTTGGCGGTGGTGAGCGGGAGGAGGTCACGGCCCGGCCTGGAACCTGAGGAGCCCGAGGTGGGGTCCGGCGGGCATCCCCCTGCCGCAGGGCCGGGGCGTGCCAGGGGAGGGACGGCCGCGCTAGAGTTGGAGTGCATGCTGTGGGCATGAGGGGGCGCTGCAGGATGGGAGCACTGCTCTGGCGAGGGCGCGGAGGCGGGAAACCCAGGTTGGCCGGGGCTGAGCGGGTGCAGCCGGAGCGGATCAGAGAGGGTCTCTTGGCTCGGGGTAGGGCGCGAGCAATGACGCAGAGTACAGGAGAGGATGCTCAGAGCAAAATACATGGTGTGGGCAACAGGCGTAGCGGCGAAAATGCGGCGCCATACCTGGGCAGGTGGACCTGGATGCCGCGGTTTGAGCCTGGCCTTTGTTCTGAGGCGCCAAGAAGTCCCTACTGTATCTAAACTGAAGTTTAGGAGCCCGCCAGGAAGCAGGGCAGGGGTGGATCGGAAAAGGAAGGGTTCGAGCCAGCCGGGTTGATGTGCAGGTTTCTGTCCCCATCGCCCCGAATCAGACATGAAGTCCTTTAGATGATGGGTGAATGAAGCCGAGAATGGGTGCTTTTGGCAGAGGTAACGGCGCGTGGAAAGACTTGGCCCAGTTGAGGAATTACCAAGAATTAATTCATCCCCACAGAGGGCTCTTGAGCCCAGGGTCACGACCTGTTATTTCTGAACAGGCTCCCTCTGGCTGTCGCGTGGGTAATAGACCCAGAGGTGCGGGGACACAAGGAGGTTACTGCATCAGTCTAGGCCTGCGGTACCTGGGCAGTGGAGGTGTGTGAAGTGGTTTGAGGGGTCACATGAGGAGTGTACAAGAAAGGGAGGGGTCTGGCCCCAACAAAGGAAAAGCATTTGGGCACAAGGAGCCAGAGGGGATGGGTTTGAGACCCTACTGGGTTGTGTGGCCTCACTCTAGGGCTGTGTAACCCTGCCTGAGCCAGACTGGTGGAGAGTGGGCAGATCTCGGTGCGTCCCGTGTCCCTATTGTCTTCCCCTATATTGGAGGTCTGTGTGACCTGGATGTGGGCTGAGCACAGTATCCCCTCCCAGTCTGACAGAGGAAAAACAGGCCAAGTGAGAGTAGTACCGGCTTGATGGGTGAAATACCAGAGCTGCTCAGATTCCCAGAGTTCCCCAGAGGGGTGGTACCCCTACCCCTTTCTGTTGCCTGAGGGTAGACAATGCTACGATTAGGAGGCCACAGTTTGACAAGATATGTATGGATTGCTTAGTCATGCCGATCTCCAGGCTGCTGCTGGTGCACTAGGACCCACCCAGTCACACACCCTGTGCAGTCCACACAAGCCCTCTCTCTGCGCCACATCCACACCTTGCACCCCACAGGCCCCATCGATATTCCAAAAAGCATCAGGCTGAGAGAGGCACCTCCCTGCCTAGTGTTGGGGTCTACCAGAAACCATGGATTTTTCTCCTGTAGGGTACCTGCCAGGCTTATTTCCAACCTTTGTGACTGACTATCCAAATGCTGAATTGCTTAGCCCAGAAGGCAGGTCATGCCACCCTACCCCTGTGAAGCCCTCCTTATCCACCCTAGTTTAGACAGCCTCATTCTGAAGCAGCAAACCTAGTTCTGCCCAGGGCCTTGGATGCTCCAAGTTTGGGGGTGTGTGGTAATGGGAGACCAAAAAGAAGCCTCAGAGTGGGAGGACTTGAAGCCAGTTAGGAGGGGAATGGCTGAAGCAGTTGCAGCCAGTTATGGTTAGGGGTCTCTGCCCCCTTTTACTGGGCTGCCCTCCTGGGAGAGAGACGTGGGGAAGTCTTATGGATATTGAAGTTAGGGGAAGGGTGGCTGGGTGGGCCAATCCCTGGACTCTTTCCCAGGCAGTCAGCAAGACTCGGAGGGGGAGAGACATTTGGTACGCCACTCTGCCAGGAGTGTGCCGGGCTGCGGAGGTGGCTGGACGTGCAGATGTCCCAGAGTCAGGGAGTCCTGCTGTATCCTCTGTGTTGGGAGGAGGGACTGCCTTTGGGGAGGGCAGGTTCCAAAGTCTGGGGGTGTGGTGAAGCCTTGGGCTCTGTCCCGAGATGATGGGAGGGGTCCCCTGCTGACTTCCCCCGCCCATGCGCCCTGTCTGGTGCAGATGGCAGCGGCGGAGGCGGTACACCACATCCATTTGCAGAACTTCTCTCGCTCGCTGCTCGAAACCCTCAATGGTCAGCGGTTGGGCGGTCACTTCTGCGACGTGACTGTGCGCATCCGAGAGGCTTCACTGCGAGCACACCGCTGCGTGTTGGCTGCTGGCTCACCCTTCTTCCAGGACAAGCTGCTGCTCGGCCACTCCGAGATCCGCGTGCCGCCGGTGGTGCCCGCGCAGACTGTGCGCCAGCTCGTCGAGTTCCTTTACAGTGGCTCGCTCGTAGTGGCACAGGGCGAAGCGCTGCAGGTGCTCACGGCCGCATCCGTGCTGCGCATCCAGACGGTCATAGACGAGTGCACGCAGATCATCGCCCGTACCCGCACCCCGGCCCCCGCCCCAGGCGCCCCTGTGCCCATGCCCACTCCTGTGCCCCCGCCGCTGGCACCTGTGCAGCTGCGCCACCGGCTACGCCATTTGCTAGCCGCGCGTCCCCCCGGCCACCCTGGTGCCTCTCATTGCCGCAAGCAGTGCCGGCCCGCGCGCCTGCAGCTGCCCGCTCCCCCTGCGCTCGCCAAGGCGGAGCAACCAAGCACCAACCCAGTTTTGCCCACGGCCCCAGATGACGGAGGTGACGACAATGATGATGAGACCGATGATGAGACCGACGGTGAAGATGGGGAAGGCAGAGGCCTGGGTGAAGGCCAGGCGCCACCTTCTTTCACGGACTGCGCGGCTGGCTTCCTCACCGCTGCTGTTGACAGCGCACATGAAGACCCGCCTGCTTCTGCCGGCCTGGCTGACTACGGCGGCGCCGAGAGGGACTTCCTTTGTGGGGCTTCAGCAGCCGAGGATGTGTTCCCCGAAAGTTACGTCTCCCCTTGGCAAGATGAAGAGTGTGCCACCGTCGATGCCTGTACCTCAGAGACCCCAGCGCCAGCCGACTGTGCCCTGCCTGGACCCCGCACATCCGGTGCCACGAAGACCCCGGGGCCCTCCGTCGCGCTTTTTCCCTTCCACCTGGGTGTCCCCGGGCTGCCTGGGCAGCCCCCTCCCGTGTCCTCTGGGCCAGCTCCTGCACCCCCACCCGCCTTCTACCCCGTGCCGGACACAGCCCCCAGCGCACCCCTGGCGGAGGCCCCAGCTGCTCCCGCCTCGGCCCCCTCTGCTACTCCTGCTCGGGGCCCGGGTGCTGATCCGCCTGCCTATGAGTGCAGTCACTGCCGCAAGACGTTCAGCTCGCGGAAAAACTACACCAAGCACATGTTCATCCACTCCGGTGAGCCGGGGTGGGTCTCTGAGCCCCTTGGTCATTGGAGAGTTAGACCTGAGGGGGGATTGGGCACTGGGCCTGGGTGCACTGTCATAGTTCTATTGCTCTTTCGTGACCCCAGGGGGGCTTGGAAATTGAGCCCCCAAGTGCAATACGTGTGGCGGGGAGGGGAGAACCCGTCCACATGGAGCCGCAGGCACTGCTGCCCTTCCCCTACCTTGAATTATTGTGGTGGGAGGTCACCACCCTGGAGATTGGGATGGGCAAAAGGGATGGAGTCTTGGTCCTGGTCCCTAGGCAATACCCCCACCACCACCCAGGATCTCTTGGGTTGGGATAGGATGGTACCCTTAGCCATCCCATGCCTCTGTTCAGGCAGGAGCCCAGTGCATTTTTGACTGGGGCTTAACTCTCCTAGAGCCCTTGGTCCTGTGTGTAGAGGTACATGCCAGCTCCGTCGGAGGTGGGTCTCAGAAAGGAAGGCCACATGTAGGAAACCCCTGTTCTCAGTCCCAGCTGCTGCTGTTCAGCCTGCAGATTTTTAGGTCCCTCCCCCTGAACCTCCAGCTAGACCCTCCAATCTCCTTGAATTATTGTGGTTAGCCTTTGGTCACCACACTGGAGATTGGGGTGGGCAAGAGGGATGGAGTCTTGGCTAGGAGGAGATGGCCAGGTCAGGAAGTGGTGCTGCAGATAGCCTCCTGGGTCTCCCCAGATGTCACTGGGTCTGGGGGCTGTGACTGGGTGTGAGAGGGTGAGTTTGCTGGCCTACTAGGGAAAGAGAGGAGAGTTGGCAGAGAGGTAGCTTGATCAGGGGTGGAGGTGGGAGATGGGGCCGCAGTTTGGAGACCCCACAGCTATAGAGTTAGGAAAGGGGGCTCTCCCCAAAGGCCATTAGGGAGATGGTTCTGTGGCTCTGGTGGTAATGTGGAGTCCATGAGGGTGGAGTGCTAGGCATTGTGGAATGAGGGGCCAAGGTGGTCGGCTGGCAAGCCCTGGCTGTGTCACAGGGAGGGTGCTCCCTGTGCAGGGTGCTTCCTGGGGGCACAGGTAGAGGGCAGTATGGAATGCCAAAGGCCTGAGTCCAGGGCTGAGCTGGATGTTATTAGAAAAGCAGAGATTTGGGAACAGAGAGGAGAGTTCTGCAAAAGGAACTTGGGATTTTACTGCGAATGGTTGGGGAGACATCAATGTTCTGAGTTGCAGAGTAACTGCCATGTGATTTAATGTTTAAAATCTACCTGGCTGCCTTGGGGATAAGGGAGAGAAGGCAGAGGCCTGGGTGGTTGGCCTATAGAAGGATGCCAGGGGCCCCAAGATAGTAATAGCCAAGATTTTCAGCTTTATTTGGCCTTTGCCAGGTGCCAGACTTGGTTGGTCTTGGGGAACCCCCTGCCTGCCATTGCCCTATAGCCCTGCCCCTGAGAGTTGCTTTTTGTTAATACCTGATGACTCTAGGGGCCAACATAGCCTGCTTTCCCTTCTCTGATCCCGGGTGAGGTGGGGCAGCCTTTTCTGTCACCTTGGGGACATTATAGTGGCCAGCAGAAAGGGGTTCTGGGCAATAGGGGCTTGCAGTAGGAAGGGTGCGGGTATATCTGTTTCTCTCTCGGTGTAAAGGTGCTGGGCCTTGCCAGAATGTCACATAACAAAGGCCGGCAATAGAGTTCAGAATGTTCTATGGGAAATGCAGGAATGGCGGGAGGGGAGGCCGCAGCCCAATTCCAGGGCTATTGCTGTTTGTGGAAACAGAGGTCTCTGGAGGTGGGAGGACCCCTCAGTGGTCAGTTGCAGTGGACAACACTGTCTCAGACCCGTGGGGTTCCCTACTGGGAGGGTACCTGTTGGGAGTTGGGGTACCCTGACAGGCAGTGGTATCTAGTATAATGGTACGGGTCTGGAAGAGGGACAGCCCTGTAGGGCGTGGGAGAGAGGACAGAAACATACTAGGTCGTATGTGGGGGTCCCAGTTGGAAAGGAAGGGCCGGAATGAGGGTTGTTCCGGGAGTGGTGTGGCCCTGCCCGGCATGGGTATTCCGGGTGGAAGGGTGGCAGGGGAGGCCCTCTGGGGCAAAGGCGCCCCGGGCCCCTTCCCAGCTGACTGGGGGTGCGGCACGCCCTGTCGCCCGCAGGGGAGAAGCCCCACCAGTGCGCCGTGTGCTGGCGATCTTTCTCGCTGCGCGATTACCTGCTCAAGCATATGGTCACGCACACAGGCGTGCGTGCCTTCCAGTGCGCTGTCTGCGCCAAGCGCTTCACGCAGAAGAGCTCGCTCAACGTGCACATGCGCACGCACCGGCCCGAGCGCGCGCCCTGTCCCGCCTGTGGCAAAGTCTTCTCTCACCGTGCGCTGCTTGAGCGCCACCTGGCCGCGCACCCTGCGCCCTGACCTGGCCCTGGGGCCTGGCCACGCCTCTGCCGTCGGCCATGCTGCGGGGTCCTTGTCCACGTTTCCTGCACCAGACCACTTTCCTCCGAGCTCAGGCCTTCCACCTGCTTCCACCCTTCTCTCCAGACCTGATCGGGAGCCCAGCCGACTTTATTCCTCTCCTCCCGCATACTCGGACCCTCCCGGTGGTGGCGAGCTGGGGCTGAGATGATCATGAACCCAACCACTTCTGGGAACTGAATCATCTCCAGCCTGAACTGGGAGCTCAGACCCTGGGCGCTGGACCCAGAATAAGTGGCTCAGACTCCAGTTCTTGCCCCGTTCCCTCACATGAGTGGGGTTGGGGTCTGGAGCTGCCCTACCCCCGAGTCAGACTGGGCAAGGCCCGTGGGGTCCCGTCCTGAACTGCCCCTCCCTTATTTGGCAACCGAGGGGGCTCGGGTGGACTCATCATGGACTGATGCCAGGCCTCTGGATCCCCTCTGTAATAAAGGACTGTGGGCTATGGGTCCCAAACTCAGAAGCCGTGTGCTCCTTGGCCTGTGTGTTCTTTGCTCTCAGATAGCCTGTGGGCGTAGGGCTCAGTCTCCTGGTCCCTGGGCCACGCCACCACCACCACCCAGGACCTCTTGGGTTGGGACAGGATGGAACCCTTAGCCATCCCATGCCTCTGTTCATGCCTGTGCACATATGACTGAGGCTTAACTCTCCTAGAACCCTTGGTCCTGTGTGTAGGGGTACAGGCCAGCTCCACCGGAGGTGGGTCTCAGAAAAAAAGGCCACTTGTAGGAAATGCCTGGTCTCAGTCCCAGCTCCTGCTGTTTAGCCTGCAGATTTTTAGGTCCCTCCCCCTAGAACCTCCAGGTAGACCCTCCAGCCTCCTTGGACTTCACAGAGTTCCCTGTTCTGATGGATATGATGATTGAGCATATTACTTTTGGGGCACCCAGGAGTTCTTTGGGGCCTGGCAGCCTTGAGGGGATCTGATCCCCAGGGTACCTGCCCTGGCTGGCAAGTTCTGGAGTGCCAGGCCGGGTGTGGGGCAGAAAGCAGTAGCTGGTACCTTTGGGCTGCCCACTGGGTGGCTGATGATGGAGATCCCTAGTGGTGAGCTACTCTCAGGACCTGCATTAAGTCAACTGCCAGCCCAGAGAATGGCCATTCTTGGCTTCTAACACATTGGTGGTACCTGGCCTGGGCACTCTGCATTAAGGACTTGGAACGGGTGCAAGGAGGTGTAGCTTGGAGGGCAGGGCCCAGCCCAGTCTGCCAGGCTCCTGGGCCTGTTGGCAGCACCTCTCTGAGCTCCTCCCTGTGTCTGCCTCCCGGAGGGGAGGGGCTAAGTAAGGCTTTCTGGGTCCAACACCACAGACGGCCCCACTCACCTTCCAGGCAGAGTTCAGCCTCCTGAACCCCAAGCATGGTCCCTGCTGATGCCAGAGAGCAGCACACTGGGGGTGGTCACAGCTGGGTTTGAATTCAGCCACTGCAGGTGTTTCTTCAAGTATTTATTGAGCATCTGCAGTGTACCTGGCAACAGGCCAGGGGCTCAGTCCCACCGAGCCCCATCCCCTGCCCATGAGGTGGGTGCCACAGGAGAACCCCCCAGTGAGGTGTGCAGAGTGGCAGTGCTTGCAGCCAGATTTGCCTTGCTGTCCTGAAATTTCGCATTTGGTCTGACCAAAAGGTCAGTTCCCTGAGAGCAAGGATTTCTGCCTATTTCCCAAGTGCCTGGCACATGGTGGGTGATGACAGGCAGAGGAGACAAACAGACGGGTTAAGAAGGGCTGGGAGCAGAGTCCTGGGGACAAAGGAACATCACTGCCAACAGCTCTGGGCCACAGCCAGGGGGCGGGGCTGATGGGTTTCCCTGTTGGGCAGAGGGCAGAGACCAGGCCCAGACAGCCCTGCACAGGGGTGAGCATTCCGTGGACACCTCTGAAGAGGGAGCAGGTTCCATGGGCGTCTGGCTGCGACTTTTTTTTTTGCTATTGCTGATGTTGCTTCTGAGAGGCCTGGGGCAGTCCGCATGGCCTGCGGCGGTGGCCCTTGCCCTGCGCTGGCTCCTGGGGGACCACACGTGCTCTGTGCTGCTTGGCCTGGCTGTTCTGGCACGATGCTGGCTCAGTCTCTGGATGCCCCACTGGCTGAGTCTGGCAGCTGCAGCCCTCACACTGGCTCTGATGCCGGTACAGCCGCCGCCAGGGCTGCGATGGCTGCCCGCTGATGTAGCCTTTATGGTCAAGATTCTCCGCCTGGGCCTGGACCTCAGGGCGCGCATGAGCCGCCGGGCGCTCCATACCTTTGTGGATGCCTTTGAGCTAAGGGCACGAACACAGCCAGACCACGTTCCCTTGGTGTGTACAGGGCCAGGGGGCTGCGCAGTCACTTTCAGGGAGCTGGATGCCCAGGCTTGCCGGGCAGCGTGGGCTCTGAAGGCGGAGCTGGGCAGCCCCAGGGACCTGCCTGCCAGGGAGCCTGTGGCCCTCCTGGTGCTGGCCACCCAGACCATTCCTGCCCTGGGATTGTGGCTGGGGCTGGCCAAGCTGGGCTTCCCGGTGGCCTGGATCAATCCTCACAGCCGGGGGGCACCCCTGGTGCACTCCGTGCTGAGCTCTGGTGCTCAGGTGCTGGTGGTGGACCCAGGTGAGGACCCCAGAGGACAAAAGAGGGTGGGGACCGGTAGGGGGTGGATGTGGACTCCTGATAAGAGGGTCATGGAAGGGCTGGGCAAGGAGTTTCTTGCTCCCCACACACCCTCATAGGCAATTAGTCAAAACTTAATTGCTAGGAGTGATTCTGAGGGTACCAGTTTTGCTTTGCTTTTTTTCACCATGGCTATTTCAATCCTTTTTGCCAAAAATTCTAATTATGGGGCTTTTTACAGAAGAATGCATAATCTTTTCTCTGCTGATGACTTCCCTTGTGGTTGGCAGGGGCTCCTTTTCCCCATCATTGGGTGTTGGGTCCCCTCTTGCAACCTCAAAGGTGAGCCTTGCTTTACTTTCTCCTCTGACCCATCCCTACAGACCTCCAGGAGAACCTGGAGGAGGTCCTCCCCAAGCTGCAGGCAGAGAATCTCCACTGCTTCTACCTCAGCCACTCCTCCCCCACACCAGGAGTGGGGGCTCTGGGGGCTGCCCTTGCCGTTGCACCCACGGAGCCTGTGCCAGCTGACCTGCGAGCTGGGATCACACCACAGAGCCCTGCCCTGTTCATCTATACCTCAGGGACTACTGGTGAGGGTGCCCAGCAGACCTAGCCCCCACCTCTGAACTTTCATGTTGACCTGACCCCAAGCTTGACCTGTGCCTCAAACTTGACCTCTGAAACCCACTCTGCCCTTTGATGGTCACACCTGGCCTGAGCTCTGACCTCCAGTGTGATCGAAGGTGCCAGGATCTTGCCTCTGCTGAGTAAACAGGACTGAAGCCTAAGTCCATTGTGTCCTCCCTGAACCCACCCACAAATGCCCATACCTGACTGTCTTCTGTGATCCCCAAGCCGGACTGTGCAGACCTGTCCATGGAGGCCCATCCCTGTGTATTGTCCTTTTGCCACCCGCCTTCCCCCTCTGTCCTCCCCCAGGGCTCCCAAAGCCAGCCATCCTCACGTATGAGCGTGTGCTGCAGATGTGTGGGATGTTCCACCTGTGTGGAGTCACAGCTGATGACGTGATCTACACCGTCTTGCCTCTTTACCATGTGATGGGGCTTGTCCTTGGGGTACTCAGCTGCCTGGAGCTCGGTAAGCCTTTCTCTGAGGACCCCTCCAATCCGTGGGACTGGCAGAATGGATGTCAGAGTGAAAGGCCTCATAGCTGACCCAGTACCCTGAGTTCTTACCTTTGACGAGTACCCACAGCAGCAAGCACCAGGGCTATCTGGAGAGAGGCTCTGACACTCAGATAAACCTAATGGCTGTGCTGTAGTCATGAGGTGACAAGAGCTAATATGAGTGTTACTTAACCAAACAAATCTGGGTACACAACAAAAAGCCAACATCAGCCGTTTTGTTGATGAACAGCAAAACCAAACACTGATGTCAGGATGTAGTTTAAAAACATAAAAGAGGGTGTTTATTGCAGGGCACCAAGCAAGGAGACTGGTAGCTAAGGCTTAAGGTCCCAAACTTGTTGTTCGCTTACAAGCAAGGGTGTTTAAAGACAAAATTATGGGAAAGGGTTGCAGTGTGATCAGCTGGTGCCCGTTCTTCTGATTGCTCAGTGGTGAGGTGACAGGGAATTGTTTCAGGAATCTTAGCTATCAGTCTTCTGGCCCCACCCAGTCTGTGTTCTAGGTGCTTATCAGGGGGTAGCCCATCTGGTGGGGTCTAAATTCCTGTAAAATGCCTCAAGGATACATGTGTTAGAGTTTATCTATAGCCTGGAGTGGGAACAGAGTCCTGTGTGTCTAGTTTGATTTACCTTTGGCTTGAAAACTCCCATTCCCTTTACTCTCTAGTTACCCAGTCTAACTCCCACACTCCAGGTCATAATTGAGGGACTCGGGCTTCTCTTTGTTAATGAGGGGCTTCATCAAAAGGGGCTACCTGTGCAGTTACATGAGTGCATATCAGCTCTTGTCCCAGGAGGAGCCAGTGAGGGATAAGTGTACACCAAGCATTCTGTACGGCTGTCTCCCTGGACATCTGACTAGGAAACCAGACTGGGACCTCTCCACAGTGTTTTTGTTTCTAAAAATTATATTGTGAAAATTTTGAAACATATAAACATTTCTGAATTTTTCTACATGAATCCTTATGTATCCATCACCCAGTTTCAGCCACCATCAGCATTTTGCTTTTGCTGTACTTGTCTATCACCTCCCTCCTCACTCCCACTCATCTTTACTCTTGTATTATTATTTTTTTATCATGGACAATTTCAGACACAGTGGGGCAAAAGTAGAGCAAACAGTTTGATGATGTTTCACATATCCTTACCCAACCTCAACAATTGTTAACAGGTTGCCAACTTTATTTCATATGTCCTTCCCTCTATCTGGATTATTTTAGAGCAAATCCTAGACACTGTATTTTTTTTTGCTCATAAATATTGCAGTATCTATCTCTAAGATATAAGGACTTAAAAAGTTGTAATCATAGTGGATATCCCAGCTAACAAAATTAACAGTAACTCTTTAATATCAGATGCACACTTCATGTTCAAATTTCCCAAATTATCTTTTTTTTTTTTTTAAAGCCTCCTCATTGAACTTGCTTGTCTGGTTTCTGCTCCTCTTTCCCAGGCATTTCCTATTAGACTGGAAATTCCCTCCAGAGATGTTATTTTATTGTTGCCAAGAAACTTGCTGGGGTGAATTGTGCTTCCTAATTCATTACATTAGAGGGAGCTCATAACAGGCTAAAATGAACTGCGGAGATTTATTTGGAAAACTCCCTTTTAATCTTCTGCCTCATTTTATCAGCTCTTGAAGACCTTTCTTTAATCAGGTGTTTCATTGGGGTTGCAAAAAAGCTGTCACTTCCAAGGACTTGGCATCCGTTTCCACAGAGGGCGCATTATATTGTACCTCCCTGTCAAAAATACAGCTTTAAAAAAGATACACACTTGCTACCTCACTAAGCACACGAGCAACTGTGCCTTTGGGTGCAAGGCTGATGGTATTTAACTTGCAGGGTTTGGCTGAGGGTTAGGGTTGAGGTAAGGAAGTGCCTTCCACAGCATCAGCTGCAGAGGAGGGAATCAGTAAAGGAGGGATAATTTTCTTGGAATGAATGTAGTAGCCCCTGAAATTTATTAACACATGTATGCATCCTTCAAAACATCCAACCATACATCCACCAACCCACCCATCCATCTATTCACCTATATCTTCACGCATCTCTTTCTTCACCCACCCATCCATCCATGCCACTATCCATCCATTCAGTCATTCATCCATCCATCTACCCATCCACCCACCTATCTTATCTACCCAGCTAGACATTCATAAACCATTTATCATAATCAAGAATGATTAACATTCACAGCCCTCATCTAGCAGTGCTCACTTTGTATGAGGCACTGAGCTCTCTACACATTCTCAAGACAGAATTCAAACCCAGGCTCACTTATGCTCTTCTCATGGGGACAGTTCTGGCTGGGCCAGGGACATAGAGATGAGCCCAATGTCCTGTGCTTCAGGGGTCCACAGATGATGAAAGCACCTTATCACAGTGGTTTGGAAACATGGCCTGAATCCTTTCCTCTCCCTCCCAGGAGCAACCTGTGTCCTGGCCCCCAAGTTCTCTGCCTCCTACTTCTGGGATGACTGTCGGAAGCATGGCGTCACTGTGATTCATTATGTGGGCGAGGTCCTGCGGTACCTGTGTAGCACCCCCCAGGTGAGGTGCTAAGATTACAGCTCCACGGTAAACACCGTAGGTATGAAATCCCAGATGTCATCCAGGTAAAGGTCTCAAGTAGATTAGGTATAGGATTCAAGCAGGTAAAACACCTAAGGTGAGAGCCACAGATAATGAATCCCCAAGGTTTCCGTTCAGGGCTCCTCTGATGATCAGCTGTGCTACCTTGGGCAGGTGACTTGTCTTGGCACAACCCTCAGTGTCCTCATTTGGAAAATGAGGGTAATACCTCAAGGGTATATTATGAAAATCAGACATATGTAAAGTGCCTAGGACAGGATGTGGTCAGAGTAAACTCACTAGATGTGAGCTGGCCTCATCCTTACTGAGCAATGAGATGTGGACCCAGTAACTGTCCACAGGCCAAGTTCCCAGGTTTCTCTAAAGATAAAGCCTCTAGGTAACCCCTCAGGAAAAGGCTCCTGGTAATGCCCCAAGATGAAGCTTCAAGTCACTTCCCACATTACCTCCAAGTGAAGGCCCCCAAGTAACCACTCCAGGTAAGGCCTCCAGGAAAAAGTTCCAGGTAATTATAAGACCCCAGATACCTCCCTTAAGTACAACCCCAGATGAGGCTTCAACTCACTCCTAAATATGATGAAAGGTTAGTCCCCCAGGTAACTTCCTCTAAGGTAACCCTCCAGGCAGACTCCAAGTAACTACTCTCATGTAAGAACCCCAAGTATATCCCCTAGGAGTAGGCCCCCATCACCTCCCAGGTAACTCCTCAGGTAAGACTCCAAGATCGCCCACCCAGGTAAGGGTTCCTGGGCACACACAAGGTGACTGCCTCACCCTTCTTGGGACAACACTGCAGCGGCCAGAGGACCGGACACACACAGTCCGCCTGGCGATGGGTAATGGACTACGGGCAGATGTCTGGAAGACCTTCCAGCAACGCTTCGGCCCCATTCGGATCATGGAAGTCTACGGCTCCACAGAAGGCAACATGGGCTTTGTCAACTATCCAGGGCGCTGTGGGGCCCTGGGCAAGACAAGCTGCTTCCTTCGAGTAAGTGGGTTGGGCGTGATGGTGGCCCTAATTGAGGCTAAGTCCACAGAACCTCTGCTGACACCTCCCCACTCCACTCAGATGCTGTCCCCCTTTGAGCTTGTACAGTTTGACACAGAAGCTGAGGAGCCTGTGAGGAACAATCAGGGCTTCTGCATCCCTGTGGGGCCAGGTATGGGGGTCAGGGAACCTTCCCTGGGTGTGGAAAGGGTGGGGACCCTGCCTCCTCCTGGGCTGGATAAAGCCTCCCAACGTCCTGAGGCTGGCACCCAGCGGCGGTGTCTGCCGCACTCACCTGGGCCCTGACCACCGTCCGGAACCCTCTGTCTCTCAGCTTCTTGGCTCTGTCCAGCTCCCTTCCTCACTCTTGCTCTGCTGGGTCTCTGGGTGTCCATCTGAGTTGTTCTCTCGAGGTTTCTGTGGAATGAGATGTGGACCCAGTAACTGTCCACAGGCCAAGTTCCCAGGTT
>JAQQAC010019400.1:19933861-19950783 GCA_029783875.1 Phataginus tricuspis | reverse complement strand
TAACCCCTCAGGAAAAGGCTCCTGGTAATGCCCCAAGATGAAGCTTCTGTGGAAGTCCACCTCCTCCCAGGCATCGGTCACTTGTTTTGTACATTTCCTAAGGTCTTCTCTTCTGGGGCCTTGCACGGTCTTGGCCAAATTTCTTTCTTCCTACCACCATTTTTCTCCTCATCCATCCCTTGTTATCCTTTTCCTATTTCTACTGGGCTCCCTGATGTTGCCTTCTCTGTCCGTCTCTGTCTCTCCAGTTCTGGATCACCCTGTCCCAGTCTCTGGTTCTGTCTCTTCTCTGGCAGGGTCCTAATTGATGAAGAGTCCTCCGTTGGAAACCCCCAGTTGGGGGCTGGTGGGCTCCAGGAGTTCTTGACTATGGTTGATGCCCAACTCTTACTCCTACTCCCAGGAGAGGCGGGGCTCCTGCTGACCCAGGTGCTGGACCGCCACCCTTTCATGGGCTACCGCGGGCCGCGAGAGCTGACGGAACGGAAGTTGGTACAAAACGTGCGGCGCTGGGGCGACGTTTACTACAACACCGGGGACGTGCTGGCCATGGACCACGAAGGCTTCCTCTACTTCCGCGACCGCCTCGGGGATACCTTTCGGTCCGGCCCAGGAAGGGGTTTCTTGAGGCGGAGCTGGGAGGCGAGGCCGCTTTGCCTTCCTGACCCTAGAGGGAGCAAGGCTGAAGGGGTGGGACTGCAGGGTTCCGCGGGGCAGAGCTGGGGACAAGGGTTGGGGACTCCCCTTGCCAGGGGCGTGTCCCAAGCAGTGGCTCCGACCCCGCAGATGGAAGGGTGAGAACGTGTCCACGCGGGAAGTGGAGGGCGTGTTATCACTTGTGGACTTCCTGCAGGAGGTGAACGTCTATGGTGTGTCTGTACCAGGTGAGAGGGGTCACCTCATTTTAAGCCAACAGCTTTGTAGGTGGAGGGTTGTCATCCTAGTTTTACAGGTGGGGGAACTACTGGGGCATAGCCTGCAAGCAGAGGTGAACCAGATGAGTGGGTCAGCCACAGGCACTGTGAGGTGGGTGGGTCGAGAGTGTCCCATGTCCTTCCCAGGGTGTGAGGGCAAGGTAGGCATGGCTGCTGTGCAGCTGGCCCCTGGCCAGACCTTCGATGGGCAGAGGCTGTACCAGCATGTCCGCGCTTGGCTCCCTGCCTACGCTGCCCCGCATTTCATCCGTGTCCAGGTGAGCTCAAGGGTGGCAGAAATGGGGGTGGGAGGTCTCGGTGGAGGCAGTCACAGATGGGGTTATGGTTACCACCCCTGCAGGATGCCCTGGAGATCACAAGCACGTTCAAACTGGTAAAGTCCCGATTGGTGCGTGAGGGCTTCAACGTGGGCATCGTTGCTGACCCACTGTTCGTGCTGGACAACCAGGCTCAGGCCTTTCGGCCCCTGACGCCTGACACATACCAGGCTGTGTGCGAGGGAACCTGGAGACTGTGATGATCTGGCCACCCCATAGGACGCCACAGGAGCAGGGCCCAAAGCTGACCACCACCCCTACTTGCAGTGTCACCTGCACAGAGGCATCATGAATTCCAGCTTGGCCATATCCATAGCTGCCCAGGGCGGGACAACGCTGTGCCACGTAGCAGAGCAAAAATAAATTGGGATGTGCAGATAGATGCCTGTGTGAATTAATACACAAGCAAGGAGTGCAGGGCCTGATGCCTCCCAGGAACCTTAGTTCTGGATCACCCCTCCACATCCCACCACCAAGAACCTTTGTAAACCTTAAAAGCGTCCATTGGAATTAACTCCCACCTGTCTATGGCTTCTCATTGGCTGAGTTGTAACCATCTCTCATTGACTGGGCTGTAACTGGGAGGTGGAAGGTGGAAGCATTCTTACTCTTGCTGGGTGGTGAAACAAAACAGTATGGCGGCTGTCTTTAACCATGGGATCTGACAATTGAATGATGGGCATGAAAGCGTCTCCTGCAGGCCTCCTGATGCCACATCAGTGAGGTGTCCCTTAATTAATTTTCACAACTTCAACTAACGTGGAGGAATGGTCCTGTCTGGGCAAGGCTGGGGTGTGGGATGAGCCGGCAGTCTCCAACCCACTGCAGGGTTTAAAAGATGAGAACACTGATGCCATATGTGGGCCCTTTGTGGACTCTGATGGAGCTGGGCCCAGGCCAGTGGTCTGGAGGATGTGGGGAGAAGTGCTACGATGGGCCATCTGACAGGGGCATTGGGTGAGGCAAGAAGCGTGAGGTGTACGTGCAAAGGTCCTGGGGCGTTAGCCTTGGGGTCAGAGATGGCGGGTACAGAGACCGCTAGAAAATGGAGTCCGCAGTGCCTTAGGACTGGAAGTGCCCTCTGGGGCACTGTGGGAGCTGTAGGCAGGGAAACGCGAGGGCCCTTCTTAAGGAACTGTGGTGCGCGCTGTGACGGGGGCTTTAAATGCTGCCTAATCTTTGTGGGAAACGTGGCCTGGGGTCAGGGGAAAAGAAGGAGTTCTCAGCTCCGAAGCCTTCGGGGAATAAATAGTCCTTGCGGTCTCTAGGACAGGAAATGCTGCTTGGGCATCATGTTGGTGTAGGCAGTGGCGCGCCAGCGTAGATGCCTGCAGCGTTCTCGGAGGTGGAGCAGAGGCCGTGGACGCGGAGGCGTCTGGGAAGTGTAGTCTGCGCTGCGTGGAGCATTCTGGGAGCTGTAGCAGAGGCCACGACACGGAGGCCTCTCGGAAGTGTAGTTAGCGCCGGGTGGAGGACCTGTGGTGGCTTCTGGAGCGTTCTGGGAGCTGTAGGCAGAGGCCGCGGACGCGGAGGTCTCTGGGAAGTGTAGTCTGCACTGTGTGCAGGTCCAGTGGTGACGTCTGGAGCGTTTTCGGATCTGTAGCCGAGGTGGCTTGAACAGGAGCAGCTGCGGTGGTCGGTGCCCAGGTCGCATCAGTCTTGGGCGCGCCCTAGGGGCGGAAGACAGGTCCCATGGAGTCTCTGGGCATTTTTAGCATGAGTCTGTATAAGGCCGGGGAGAGGAAATCCCGCGTCAAAATACCTCTAAAAACTGAGATCAAAGGGAGAAATAAAGTTTAAAATCCGTTTATTGCTTACAAGCTGCAGTCCGGGGCCTACTCTTTCCTGCTCAAGCAGCAGCAAAACCGACCCTCCCCCTCAACTCTCAGGTACAGATAGGCCCTCCGTTCCCCAGGTAATTACTCATTGATATGGAGATGAACTTCTCCACCTCTGAAGAAAAATGCGAATACATTAAAGCCATCCTTCTTTCCACCTCTGTACATCTGTTGATATGCAGATGTACCAAAGCCAGGCGAGGTATGCTGGAAATGTTATTATTTCACCCACAGGTTCAAAGAAAGACAGAAATATATATATGTCTTTGTTGCAAATGTTTTTCTCTAATATTTTGCTAACCTTTTATATGTTTGTGGTATCTTTTCTCACAGATTTGTCAGTTGTTTCTTGAGTGATCTGTGTGCTTTTTAAAAAATCCTTTTAACTCCAGAGGTCATAACCTTTTATTTTCATAATATTTAGTAAATCTGTAACTTCATTTGGAGTGTGTATGAGGTGAGAATCTATTTTTCTTCCATATGGGAAGCCATTTGTTCCAGTATGTAAAGTCCCTCTTGTCTTCACATGTATCAAGTTCCAAATTGTCTATTTCGGGATTGATCTCACTGCCCACTCCTGCACCAGCATCACACTGTTTTAATATCATGTAACTTAAAAATGTTTTTAACTGGTAAAGCAAGCCTTCCCTACTTGTCATATTTTTCCAAATTGTCATAGCAATTGTTGGACTTTTCCACATGCATTTAGAATCATTTTGTGGCTTATACCTATGGGATTTTTTTATTGGAGTTGTACTTAATTTATACGTTAACTTGGGATGACATATGTATAATGTTGTATCTTCTGATTCATGAACATAGTTTGTAGCTCCAGAGTCAGGTTTTTTATGTTCATTCCATGTTGTGACACATGTAGACTGTCATTAAAGGCTACTAATTATTTCATTATACATGAAGTACTGTAGTCATTGTAATGAAATTCCTAGAACTAAACATTCAGTTGTGTCTTTTCTCCCTTCATTACAGACAACACCTGCAGTGTACACAGACCTTTGCACACTTTGTTCCGGTACTTTCTTGTCCTTAACAAACGAGTCACTCAGTTTACCTCTGACCTGACAATCACAGACATATTTACATTATGTGTAGAATTTGTTTTCCCCCAAAGTGGATCATAGTATAATACTTAAGAAAAACTCTCCAGTTCATAAGATCTAGACCAACTCCTTTTAAAGCTTCATAACATTCAAAGTACTGCCCAGTTAAACAAACATCCCCATATGGGTAGATATTCAGGTTTTTTTTCTTTTTTTCAGTTCTGAGTCTTTTCTTGCTTCTGAAACAAGGTTGCAGTAGGCATCCCTGAAAACATACCTTTTGTACTGGTGTATTTCTATAGGATAAAATCCAAGAAGTGGTGTTGCTGAGTTGAAGAGTCCGTTACTTTAAAAATGTTAACAGGTACTGCCGGCTTTCTTTCCCAAAGGTATAGCAGTCCAGTTAATGCCAGCAAGGGGTTTTGCCTCCACATTATTGTTTTCTGCCACATCATCAGATACAGTAACTTTAAAACACTTACTTAAGGCTTCAAATAACAGGGACATTAGCTATCCCTCCTTGTGACTTGTCCATTTGTATGTTTTGCCAATTTTTCTTTTTCTTTGGCTGTTTGCCTAGTTCTTATCAATTCACAGGAGCTCTCTTGTCTCTTCTGGATACTAATCCCTGATCCGCAGTGTGTGGCACAGATTTGTCTCGGACTGTTTTGATCTTGTTTATCTCTGTGCTATACATGAATTAGACTTTTAGGTAGTTGCATAAGATTATGTCACTTCCATAAGATAACTGGATAGATTCTGTATTCCTGGGCTTCTATTGTAGAAAACATTTCTACTAGATTTTTAGATGTGTTGCCATGGAGTTGTTCATAATATACATTTGTGTCTTTGTATCTCTGATGTAAATCTCTTCAGTGGGTACACTTTATTTTTTTCATTTTTAGACATACTTTAGCACCCTCTCTTATTTCTTCCCTAGAGTTTACAGAAGGAATGCAGTCCTGCCAGCACTTAGATTTCAGTTTAGCAAGACTGTCTGACTTCTGATCTCCAGAACTGTAATTTTTGATCTAAGGCAAAAACAAAACAAAAATACCATGCTCCCTAAAACTCACCAGTCCTACTTTGGGAGATTTACTCTAAGGAAGTAGCCAGAGTAACATTGGAAGTGTAACTGGATACCATGGAGGGAGAACAAGGAACTATCTGGGCTTGGAAGAAATGACACTGCTGACCAGAAAATGGAATTTTCACCCAGGCATTAAAGCACATGTTGCATTTTTAATAACAGGGGAATGAGGGGTGATTAAAACAACCCAGCAGCCTCACAAAAAGATTTATAAAGCAAATATCCCTGTGAGTGAACATCTGGAAAAAGTACAGCTGTGAAGACAATGGAGTAGGGGCTATTTCCCTTACCTGTTTTTCCTCTTGTATCAAAATTTTTCTAAGTGAACACCAACTACTTTTAAATATGAAAAATATTATTAAAAAACTGCCCACCAACTCTCCCTCAGTGCAGTGCTTCCCTCCATCCCCTCACCTTTCCTGTGTGCTTGGGCACCCTCAGAGCCTTCCACACCCTGCCTTTCCTTTCTGGGGTCTGGACCTGGCTTGAGCATATGGGCACTACTCGTTTCCCTTCCTCCATGTCCCCGACACAGCTGTTGCCCACCAGATTACCGCTCCCAGGTCCACCTCCAACCTGGCTCTGCTTCCCTAGGACCGAGTGCGAGTCAGTAGGTCATCCTAAGACCAGGGATGTGGAAGACAGGCTTCCCCCAAGTGGAGACATCCCCTCCCAGCCTCAGCTGCAGCAACATCACCATCCCCAGCCCAGGTGATGCCCCTCCCCTCCCAAGGTGACCAGGGTCATAGCCGCCCTCAAACACCCACCTGCTGCTCCTACATGTGCCCCAGGCTGCACAGGGCTCCTTCCTTGAGTACACTTCCTGAAACCATTCCCTACAAGAATGACCCTAGTTTTCAGAGTACAAAGAGAACAGAGAAGGGTGCTGAGTAAGTCAACCAAAGACATCCCTGTCCTGATCCTCTGAGCTGTGAATATATTATGCACAAAAGGGATTCTGCAGATGGGATCAAGTGTGCAGGTGGGGATGTGGACAAAATGTGATTAAGGATCCTGAGAGAGGGAGATTATCACAGATTACTAGGTGAGCCCTGAATCAACCCCAAGGGTCTTTACAAGGAGACAGGAGGATCAGAACCACAGACAGCAGCATAAGAAAGACTTGACCCCTCATTACTGGCTTTAAAGATGAAGAAAGGGGCTACAAAACAAAGGATTGTAGTGGCCTCTAGACACTAGGAAAGGCAATAAAAAGGGATTCCCTTCCAGAGTTTGCAGGAGGAACCAGTCCTGGTTCCAAACTGACTCCTTGATTTTAGCCCAGTGAGACCCATTTCAGAGTCATAAGAAAATAAATGTGTTGTTTCAAGCCACCAAGTTTGTCAAGAGCAACAATATCAAATTCCCACCAAGTTTGTCAAGAGCAACAATATCAAACTGCACTGGCCAAAGTCCCAAATAACTGCCCAGGAATCCAGATATCTTTGGAGGTGTAGCAGGCAGCTGATCTTTTGTCCTACTTAGTTACCCACTGGCCAGCTGTGTAGGCTGCGGAGATGCAGCCTCGACCTGCAGGGGCACATGGCCTAAATGACATCTATTTGTGGTCCCCTTTCTTGGAGATCACCCTTGTCCATCCATACTTGAAAACAAAGTCCTTTGTGCCAAGAGCTCAAAGGACAATGAGGCTGGGGAGTGATGTGAGTGGCCAAGTAATAAGATAGGCCAGGGGAACATGGCTGCCCTGTGGCTCCAGCTGTTGGGCAGGAGTGGTGTTGCTCATCTCCTGATCAGCAGAAACCAGGATCTCTATGCAGAAACTTCCCCACTATAAAAGTGGAATTTGTTAAAAGTCTAAAACTAAGATGGAGAGCCATTAGTCCTTCTACCTGCCTGCAAACAGAAATAGGCCATGCATTCCTGGGCTCTGTGCATCTTCCACACCAAGACCTTAGGTCCAGCTGCTTCAGGGGGGGTGGACAGTTATTAAGCATCCATTCGGGGCCACCAGCTCCCAGGGGTAGGGAGTCATCAGTGGGTACCATGTCACAGGTGGGGAGCTGGGAGCTTGGAAGTCACCGGCCACAAGTTAGCAGTGGATTCCAATCCAGGCCTCACGCCAGAAAAGGCAGGGGAACGGGAGGACACCACGACGGGGACAGGAGGAGCTCTTCTACTAGCACTCAGGTGACTTTTTGGGAGACTGAGTCAGGGATGGGGACCCTCCTGGGAACTCTGCTGCCTCCAAGTCTGCCAGACCAAAGCCAAGCAGCAGGGGCAGGCTGGAGGCAGAGGTGAAGAGAGCATCCAGGCCTACAGGGCTCCAAGGCCCCAAGGGAGGCTACCTCTCTCTGGCTGCTCACGGGGCTGGCCGGTGGCTCTTCCTGTGGATGACCAGCTGGGACTTCCAGTCGAAGCTGCGGCCGCAGTCGTTGCAAAAGTGGCACCGCTGGCCAGCGTGGCTCTTGCGGTGGATGACCAGCTGTGACTTCCAGCTAAAGCTGCGGCCGCACTCCTCACACGCGTAGCTCCGCGGGCCCAGGGGTGTGCGCCTGGGGTGGCGCAGCGCACCGGACTCCCGAGGGCCCTGCACCAGTTTCTCTGCACCCTCCGCAGCCCGTGCATCTGCGTGGGTCCGGTGGTGGATGACAAACACCGACTTCCAGTCGAAGCCGCGGCCGCACTGCTCGCATGTGTAGGGCTTCTTCCGCAGGGTGCTGGGCTCCGGGGCGGCTCCTGGGCGCGTCCCCACACTGGCTGGCACCGGGGGCAGGGGGGTGGCCCCAGACCGGCCCCCCCAGGTGACGAGCCCCGGGCCCCTGGGTAGCTCCTCACTCTCTTCTCCTGGGGAAAGAGGTGGCGGCCCAGGTCACCTCGTGCACATGCTGCTGCCCCCCCCCCAGGCGTGTGGGGGGCTGGCATCACACTGAGAAGCACTCACCTGAGCAGAGGTTTCTTCCATCCTCTGGCCTCACGCTTGGCATCCCCTGTTCCGACTGGGCCCTTGCCTCCGGCTGGTGGGACGGCAACCCTGTGGGGAGGGGGGACTGTCAGGTGACAGTTCTGGCACAGGGTTGGGTGAGGGGGAACGGGGTGGGTGCCCCTTGGGAAGGAGGAAGAACCAGGCAGGAACTGGGAAGTGTACACAGCGGGGCGGGGGAGGTCCTCACCCAGGGAGACCACTGTGCCGTACTTCTCCAGCATTGCATCCCAGTACAGCTCCTTCTGCGATGGGTCCAGGAGCCCCCACTCCTCCTGCAGGGACACGGCCTATCACTGTGGGCACCTGTGTTGATCCTTACTAATTACCTGAAGGCACAAGCCAGTTACCTAAACCTCTTCTGCCTGCTGGGCTTAGGCTGAAGTTGAGATGGCAGTGACTGTTAGGGACATTGGGCCAGGAGGGAGCTGTCCTCTCACCGGCAAATGCTGCCAGCACCCCCACAGCTGCCCCACTCCATTTTCTGGCCAGAGATACTCAAGCTGAGAACCCCTGGATGGGCTTTGGGGTTAGTTAAGGCAGGGGCACATGTGACTGGCCCCATCCCCTGCCTTGAACAGCATGTGCTAACCAACAGCAAACAGCCAGAGGACCGAGGAGACCCCAGCCCTCTCGCCAAGACTCTTATTACAAGAGTGAGAGATTCTCCTTATGGGAGCTGTTGAGGGACATCAGCATTCCTGGGTATGGGGACTGGCTGTAGGGAGGTGGAGGGCAGGAGGACTCCAGTTGGGAGGTGTAACCATGCACCTCAGGGCACACATGACCTGCGTGGGCGGGTGGTGGGCTGGCTCCTGTGTTTGCTAGAGGGTGAGCTCAGCCCCCAGCTTTGTTGCATTAGTAAGACCCTTGTGGCTTTACCAGGGGCTGTATCGCCTGCTCCTGGGGTTTGTCTTCCTTGCTTCCCAGCATCCTATCAACTGGGGCTTTGCTGGGTTGGAAAAAATAATCTTGACAGTCAAACCTCAGCAGGTCCAGAGGCAAGGAGGCAGCAGTCACACTGAGCCACAGCCAGGATGCTTGCTGGTGGTGAGGAAGCTTTGGAAGGTGTGGTCTTCCCACCTGCCTGCTTCCAACTGTGCCATCAGGCTGTGGAGAGAGTCTAGAGGGGCCCTGCAGCTGCCAACCACATCTCACCAGCTCTTCTGCTGGTGATGCTCCTGAGTGGAGTGGCTCAGGAACAAAGTTGCTGGGAGAAGATATGACCCCGTTACCCACACTACAGAACCAAGCACTCCAAGTAGCAGAAGTCTCAGCTGAGCTTCCATGCTCAGTGGCCACTAAGGGCTTGTTGACCTTTGAGGAAAGCCCAAGGATAGACGGAGCTGTAGGCATTTCCCAGGAAGAGCTTTTTAATTCTGATTTCAGGTGTGCTGGGGAGGCCAGACTGCTGTGGTGGCACTCAGGCTTTCCTGCCAAGGGTTGGTCATCTTGTCCCTTCCCCACTGAACAAAGGATTCAGATCCCCAGATACGAGCTCATTGCTGGTGGGAGCTGCAACACCTCCACCTTCTCCATAAGTGAAGAAGCCAACCCCCACCAGTTCCCCTCACTCTAAATCTGATTCCATGGCCTGAGGCCAAAATCCTTCTCAACTGTAACTCCCCCAGGACCTGCAGGAGGCACCCTGATAACAACTCCACTTCTGGGCAGCAAAGCTCACAAGAGCCACTGGCCTAGAAGCTGGAAAACTGGCAGGGCAGGCAGTAGCTACCAGTGACACACTCCTCTCACAAGGGACCTCACATCCCCCCTGGGGCTGCTCACCTGAATCCGGGGTGGCTGGAACGACACAGAGACTGGTTCCTGGTGTCCGGGGTTCCCTTCATGGCACTGGGCTGGAGTTGGAGGGCTGGAGGGTGCTAGGAAGCGAGGCAGAAGAGGGTATGGGCTGCTCGTGTGATCAGAGCAGGCGAGCTGGTGTTCCCTCCTGCCTCCGAGCTCTGTAGTCTGCAGGCCCTCCTAGGCCCCTAACCTCAGCAGGGCATGTCCACACTCCCTCCAGGAGCTCCCCAGCTCTAGCATGGCCCCCACTCTCACCCATCTCCTGCCTATCCGCATCAGGCTCCTCCTTTACACTGCAGCTGATTTGGGCAGACCCCTCCATCTGGGAGTCCTGTGGCTTCTCTCCAGCGGCTGCCCTGAGGGACTCCACTGTTCCTAATGAGCAGGGGCTCCCCAAGGACTCCTTCATCTTCTGAGCTGCTGGGAGCACCATTCGCTTCAGAACGTGGGCTGTAATCTGAGGGGAAGAGGCAAACTGTGGAAACTCTAGTCTCACTCTGCCCCTTCAAGCGGCCCATTCCAGTCACACTCACCCAGCTCAGCAGCTGCCCAGGGTCCTGCTGCAGGTCCTCAACCAGGGCTGCTGCCTCCTCAGGGCTACCTGGCCTCTGGTCCCGCACCCAAGCCTGGATCTCAGGGGGCAGTGCGCCCAGGAACTGCTCCAGCACCAGCAGCTCCAGCATCTGCTCCTTGGAGCGCACCTCGGGCTGCAGCCAGTCCCGGCACAGCCCTTGAAGCTGGGCCAGGGCCTCCCGGGGACCTGCCACCTCCTGGTAGCAGAATCCCCGGAAGCGCAGGCGAGCTGCCTCGGGCTCCTCCAGGGTGGCCGTAGGGACCACTGAGGGCAGACGTGGGGGGCCCAGTGGGGATGGCATTGTGCTGACAGTCTTCCTGGAATCACCAAGAGGGTCCTGAAAAAAAGAAGGAGTTATGGTGCTGGACAAGAGATTAGGGCCAGAGGACGACAGACATATGCAGACAGGCTGAGCCCAGGACAGAGAGGTCCCTGGCATAGGGATGCATGAGGCTGGGAAAGCTTCATGGAGGGAGGGGTCACAGGAGCCGGCTGCTCATGGGAACTGAGAGCAGAAAAAAAGCCTTGTGAACAAATGCTTAGAGGCAGTTTGTCCAAAGGAGCTTCCAGGAAACTGCATATACTTAGGTACAATGGGACTGTTGGAAGATGATAGAGATAGGCAACGGGAGTCATCATAAGCTTCTAGGATTAGGCTAAGGAGCCACGCAAGTGCCCAGCAGAGGAAGGAGCTAAGTAGTCTGGCAGGAGGCAGAGGAACAGGCAGCCAGGAAGGCGGTGGGCTAATCCAGATGAGGGGGAGCCGTGAGGGTGGGAAGGGGCAGCAATAGGATGTGGGGCCAGGCTGGGCTATGGCAGGGCACGTCTGTCCCCAAAGTATCAGACATGTTGCCAGAGTGGGTCACTCTGACGGGCTGGCTACAGCGACAGGGCACGCCTGCGCCACGGGTCGAGGCAGGGACTGATGAGGACCTCGAGACGTCACGCTCACTGACCACAGCGAACCGTGGAGGACTCACACCATCGGGACCGTGCGTGAGAAAAGTAAAAGCCAAGCAAAACGGAGCTACGAGTTGTGTGGAGTCTTAAGTCAACTGTGTCCTTGCCCTGAGGAGAGTCTAGAGTGCAATACGCACACCCGGGGGCCTACCAGACCCGCTAGACAGTTCTGACCCTTGTAGTCTTTCTCCCAAAAAGAGAAGGGAGGGACGTCTTTCCGGAGGAGGGGAACCACGTTCGGGGTAGGAGAAAGCCTGGGCAAAGGGTCAGAGGCGGGGCGCGCAGGGCAGGTCGGGAGGTAGGCGGGGGCTCCGCAGCGCAGGAAGCGCTGGTCGGCCGGTCCCGGGGGTAGAAAAAGCTGCTCCCAGCGCAGCCAGGTCCGCGTTCACCCCAGCCGCGGCGCCGCTGCCGGGAGGCCACTTCCGGTCAACGGCACGGCGCCTTCCCGCCAGTCTCTCGCAGGATGCTCTGCAGACACCGCTCTAGCCAATCACGCGCCTGCTCCGAAGGCACCGCCCCCCTCCCTTTGGACTACGTTTCCCACGAGCCTCAGCAAGCAAGTATAGGCGCGGCCTCTGCCAGCGGACGCTCACTTTCAGAAGCTTCTTACGACTGAGAGGCGCTCCGTTCCTCCTAGAGGAAGCTGAAGTAATCGCGGGGTTTGGGGCTTCTCCCTCCCTCACCGGCGGCCGCTCCTTTGCCTCCGAGCCTTAAGAGTTACCGACTGCGGAGATGGACGGTACGTTAGAATGGTGCGCACGCGCACAACAGAAGCCGGCTCCTATTGGCAAACTAGGCGAGGGGCGGAGAGAAGCGTGACCTTGTGACCAATCAGAGCTGGTACTCCACCCAGGTCCCTCCCCTATCGCTCTTGAGGCTTCTTTCTGCTCGCGCAGCGGTCTCTTTGGGAACCACTGGGAGCATCTACGCCCACCTCCAGCTCTTTCCAAGGCAATGGCCGGAGCGCCGTCTTGCCTTCCAGGGAGGCCGGAACTGGCGGCCTGATGTAGTTCTGCGGAGATTCACCTCCAGGTGGTCCCCGGAGGAAGCGGGGTCACCAGGTGGTCCGCGGGCTTTCTCCGACATCCCGGCGAACATCTCCAGGGAGGAGGATGCTGTAGTTCTTCACGAGCACCCTACAGACATGCGGGGACACGGGGACAATGGGGGACCCGGGCGGGCACCTACTTACTGATGAGGAAACTGCCCCGTGATTTATACCCAGTCTCAGATGTATCTTCAGAAATTCTTCTGCAAAGTGAGGGAGGGATGGAGGTTTTTGTCCATTCTTATGGGACGTGCTTAACCGTTTATTTGTGGGACATAACTAGCAAGAGGGTGATCTTCCGTTTATCTCAACAGGCAATGTACTTGTTTTTAAAATTTGTGAGATGAGGTCCGTTTTGCTTCCACACCTCAAGCAGCCAAACCATGACATTTCAATCCTTAATTGCATCTGCCTTTTTTTCCCCCCATATCTAGGAATCTCTGGCTGCCAGGTCTCTATAAAGGGTAGTGGAAACTGATTGGAAGCTGTAAGCTTCCTCAGAAACGACTCATTCACCACGTGCAGAAAGAGCTGGTGCTCTGATAGCTTCTCCAATAGCTCTCCCCCAGCGATCTTTGTTTTAGGTCTCCCCTCCCAGGGAGTTGCTGGTTTTCAAGCCTTCTGGAGGTTTGCAGCATAAACATGGTGGGACCTCCCACCAAATCCCCTGTTGCCAACTCAGTATTTGTTGGAGTGACTGCTCCTCCATCTCCATCTGCTTCTAGCTGCATAATGCTATTGCTATTGGCCCCTTTCACCACCTACTTGTGGGTTTATGTTTTGAACACTTCTCTGTGGTTTCAGTGGATTTTTGAACCAAGTGAAATGCATGTATTCAGTCCTCCATCTTGACTCAGAAAGTCCAAGGACACTTTTACAGGCACCACTTACTCAGGGTTATAAGCAGAGGCCAGCCTGACAGGACAGGGTACAACATGACAAAGAGATTTGAGGGGAGGTCAACTTAGGGGCTGAAACAAGGGCAAGATGGGTACTTATGGTTGTTGCTCCTGTAAGAGTGGAGGAACTGAGGGATAGCAGGGGCCAAGCCCACATGTGGGAAGGAGCTCAGTGAAGTGGGGATGAGGCTGGTGAAGAGACAGAACAGGGCATCAGCCCAACTTGAGGGGCCAGGAGGGATTAGGGCAAAACTGCTCCAGGAGCTTTTGTCCAAGGTGCAGACATTGCATGTGACTCTTGGGGTATCCACTTGCTATTCAACAGATGCCTTTGCTCCTGAATCCCACAGGTTCCCCAGAAGAGCCTTCTGTCAGTCAGAGAAGGGATGTGTCTGTGTTAAACAGCTGTGCAGACTGAGACTGACGTGACCTGCTCAAGGCTCTCTCACGGAGGTCAATTTCGGTTAGATGGGGGCAATGCCAAATGGACCAGAGCATGAGAAAGGATGAGTCCATAAGGGGCAGACAATAGCTCAGGGGTCCACAAGGTTATCAGGAGGCGTGGCTTAGAGTACCTACCCTTGAAGGGTCATGGGAAGCCAAGTCCTGCAAGACTCCACTCCCCACCCCAGTGTCTCTCTTGCAGAACTTGTGGGGTTCCAGGGGCAGAAGATAGGTCTGGCACTACTGGCAAGTCAGGAATGGAGGGCATTGTGTCTGTGCTGTGTATTGCAGATGGCTAGAAGGTCTCAATGATTGGATTGGGGCACCCACTAGGGTCAATCTTTTGGGCCAGAACTTGTGGCCCCTGACTCAAGACTCCCTTCCTGGGTTCTATAAAAAATTAATCTCCTAGTAGAGCTGCTGCTTGGGGAAGCCTACCCTACCCAGTTCTTCTGGCTGGCTCCCAACCCACCTATGACTGCCGAGGAGACAGATGTCCCAGGCCCTCTGTAGGCCACAGACAGGCTTCACCTCTTCCCTGTGGCCTCTCAAAGGTACTTCAGGGTTGAAGCCAAATCCCCACAGCTTTGTGATTACAACATACCCTGATGGCATGTGCTAGGGTGAAACGGGAATCATGCTGTTACTGTTCACACGTTTTTAAAGGCTTATCATGGACCTTCTCTGGACTCTGTTGTTAAAACCTTTTTAACCATGACCTAAAGCTGGTAGAGGAGGGGAAGACAGTGGATTTGCACAATGTACATCCATTCCAAGTTGTAACTTTCGGTCTTTTTCTTCTCCCTAGTAAAAAGACCAGTAATTTCCCTGGGAGTGAGGCCTGAGGTTGTTATGTGTCTTGGTTAGCTAAGGGCCACAGGAAGCAAACTGGGCCCCCACCCCACCAGTCTACCACGGTGTCCCCACCATGTAGGCTATCATGGTGTGGGGGGTGGGGGTGCATATCTCAGCAGGGCACCACACACAGCCTTAGGTAACAGCAAGCGCTCCTTCCAATTGAGGCAAGAGAACGGGTGGGCACATGGCCAGCAAACCCAGCAAAAACAAACAGTCCCATCTTATCTCCTCTGAACCTGTTATTAAGGTCAACTCATCAGGGCAGTGGGGATATAAAGGATCCTTGTAATGCTGACTTTGGTAGTAATAGGACAAGCACAATGTTGAGGCTTCGATGAGAACACGAATGAACGAGTACAGCTGGAGAGCCATCATTCTTGATCCTTGTCTCCCCACAAGAATCTCTAACCCCTCATCCACCTCCATTGGCTTTACCATGTGCAGGAAGCCAGACCAGGCCTGGCTGGCCCTCATATAGAGCTGCAGATAGAGCACGGGGGTGGAGTGGTGCTGTCTGGATGCTGGGCCAGTGGCCTGGGCTCAAATTATATTTATGCTGTACACAACTCACACCCCCTCTCTGTGCCTGTTTCCTCATCAGAAAAGTAGGGATACCAGCCCACAGCAGCCACTCCATAGTGCTGTTGGGAGGAAGTTTGTGGTTCTCTGAACAGGGGCTTATACTTGGCATGTTAGCCATTATCAATGTCCTGCCTGTCAGACTGCAGCAAATACTCTACATAGACCTGATCTTTCTCCTTCTTTTTCTTGATTTTACTAGGAGGAAACTGAGGCTCAGCACCCAGCCACTTGCCCTAGGCCAGCCATTGACCTTACATGACCACCTAGCCACTGGGCCTGTTCCAAGTAAGGCCCCATAACCCAAGCCCTGGGGGAACTATCCTGAGTATCATCACTACAGCCAGTTTGTGAGTGGACATAACAGGTTCTCTGGACCACCTCCACCCCATACCCACACTCTGAATCCTCACCTTAGCCACGAGTCACAATATGCCTGATGTGGCACTCTTTGACTTTCAGGTCTCTGTTCCACCAAAGTTCGACCTTTTAGGTCCGTCCGCACACCCAGTATCTTGGCAGCGTGAACTTCTGGGGATGGAGGAATGAGCGGTGTCTAAAATGGCATAGCTTGTCTCCACGTGCAAGGGAACCACTATAAATGTACTATGATACTATGCAGTGGGCATTTGCAAAGGAGACGTGATGTTGGGCCTTGGGAGGGATTCCAGATAGGCAGGGAAGGGCCAGGCTGTGACTTTAGGTCTCAGATGCTTTCGGAACTTCTGCTGGTCCTGAGGCAGGGGTGGGGCGGCTCTCCCTCCCTAGTGCAACCTCTGATGGCACCCCTGAAGGAGGCCTAGCCCGGGGCCGCCGCACAGGTTTCTCACCAGTGTGGATCTTCTGGTGGTGAAAGAGGGCGGGGCGCTCACGGAAGCCCCGGCCGCACTGCGCGCACACAAATGGTTTCTCGCCCGTGTGGATGCGCCGGTGGCTGAGCAGCACAGCACCCTTGGCGAAGGCCTTGCCGCAATCTCCGCAGCGGAAAGGCCGCTCACCCGTGTGCAGCAACTGGTGCTGCGTGAGGTTGGAGCTGTGGCTGAAGGCGCGGCCACACTGTGTGCAGGCAAAAGGCTTCTCCCCAGTGTGCACGCGCTGGTGTTTGAAAAGCGACGAGCCCTGGCTGAAGGCAGCACCGCAGAGCGCACAGGTGTAAGGCTTCTCGCCCGTGTGCGTGCGCTCGTGCTGGATCAGGTGCGAGTTGCGGCAGAAACGACGGCCACACTGCGTGCAGGCATAGGGCCGCCCGCCAGCGTGGATCTTGCGGTGCTGGCTGAGGTTGGAGCCGTGGCTGAAGGCCTTACCACACTCGCCGCAGCGGAAGGACTTCTCGGCCGTGTGGATGCGCTGGTGCCGCACCAGTGAGGAGCTGTGCCGGAAAGCCTTGCCGCAGGCCGGGCACGCGTACGGCGTCTCACCGCTGTGGATGCGCTGGTGCTGCGTCAGGTGTGAGGTCTGGCTGAAGGCCTTACCGCACTGCGGGCATTCATACGGCCGCTCCCCGGTGTGGGTGCGCAGATGCTTGAGGAGGTCGGAGCTCTTGACGAACACTTTGCTGCACGCCCTGCATTCGAA
>JAQQAC010019400.1:19917474-19933361 GCA_029783875.1 Phataginus tricuspis | reverse complement strand
TTCGAATGCAGGGCGTGCAGCAAAGTGTTCGTCAAGAGCTCCGACCTTCTCAAGCATCTGTGCACCCACACCGGGGAGCGGCCGTATGAATGCCCGCAGTGCGGTAAGGCCTTCAGCCAGACCTCACACCTGACGCAGCACCAGCGCATCCACACGGCCGAGAAGTCCTTCCGCTGCGGCGAGTGTTGTAAGGCCTTCAGCCACAGCTCCAACCTCAGCCAGCACCACAAGATCCACGCTGGCGGGCGGCCCTATGCCTGCGCGCAGTGTGGCCGCGCCTTCAGCCACAGCTCCAACCTCACGCAGCACCAGTTGCTGCACACGGGTGAGCGGCCTTTCAGCTGCGGGAATTGCGGCAAGGCCTTCGCCAAGGGTGCTGTGCTGCCCAGCCACTGGCGCATCCACACGTGCGAGAAACCGTTTGTGTGCGCGCAGTGCGGCCCGGGCTTCTGTGAGCGCCCCGCCTCTTTCACCACCAGAGGATCCACACTGGTGAGAAGCTTGTGCAGCGGCCCCAGGCTAGGCCTCCTTCGGGGTTGTCATCAGAGGTTGCACTGGGGAGGGAGACACGTCCCACCCCTGCCTCAGGGCATGCAGGAATTCAGAAACCCCTTAGACCTAAAGTCACAGCCCGGCCCTTCCCTGCCTATCAGGAATCCCTCCCAAGACTGAATATCACGCGTCCTCTGCCAGTGCACACTTCGGAGTAACCCTGTACGTTCATAGTGGTTTCGTTGCACATCGTGACAACGTGTAATTCCTCTATGCCCAGGAGGTCAAGCTGCAGAAATATTGACGGTGGAGTGCTGACACAAAGGCTGTATCTTGGTGGGACCAACACCTGGAAGTCAGGAGTGCCACGTCAGGCATATTGTGACTGGAGGTGCTAATGTGGGGAGTAGGAGTTGGGGTATATAGGGGTGGAGGTCGTCCAGAGAACTTGTGATGTCCACCCACTGACAGCCATGTTCTGGAGGTCCAGGTGGCATCTGGGGGTAGGGGTTGTTGTAAAGCAGTAGTCAGGTACCTTTGGCTGCCTGCTGAATGGTTGACCACCGTCCCGTGATCCTACATCAGTTCTGCTGCCAGCCTAAGGAGTGCCTACTCTTCCCCATTCCAGGCAATTGGTGGCCCTGGTCTGGACCCTCTGCTTTAAGGATTTGAAAGGACTGCAGCCTAGAGAGTTAGGCCTTAGCCTGACCTACTGGGCCTGTGGCGGCACCTCTCTGAGCTCCTCCCTGTGTCTGCCTCCCAGAAGGGAGGGGGTAAGTAAGGCTTTCTGGGTCCAACACCACAGACGGCCCCGCTCACCTTCCAGCCAGAGTTCAGCCTCCTGAACCCCAAGCATGGTCCCTGCTGATGCCAGAGAGCAGCACACTGGGGGTGGTCACAGCTGGGTTTGAGTTCAGCCACTGCAAGTGTTTCTTCAAGTATTTATTGAGCATCTGCTGTGTGCTTGGCAACCCGCAAGGGCTCAGTCCCACCGAGCCCCATCCCCTGCCCATGAGGTGGGTGCCACAGGAGAACCCCCCAGTGAGGTGTGCAGAGTGGCAGTGCTTGCAGCCAGATTTGCCTTGCTGTCCTGAAATTTCGCGTTTAGTCTGACCAAAAGGTCAGTTCCCTGAGAGCAGGGATTTCTGCCTGTTTTCCAAGTGCCTGGCACATGGTGGGTGATGACAGGCAGAGAAGACAAACAGATGGGTTAAGAAGGGCTGGGAGCTGAGTCCTGGGGACACAGGAACACCACTGCCAACAGCTCTGGGCCACAGCCAGGGGGCGGGGCTGATGGGTTGCCCCGTTGGGCAGGGGGGCAGAGACCAGGCCCAGACAGCCCTGTATAGGGGTGAGCCTTCCGTGGACACCTCTGAAGAGAGAACAGGTTCTATGGGCCTTGGGTTGTGACTGGCCTGTGGTGGTGGCTCTGGCTCTGCTCTGGCTTCTAGGGACCCTACCTGCTGTGTGCTTCTCAGCCTGATGGTGCTGCTTTGGTCCCAGCTCAGCCTCTGGATACCCCATTGGCTGAGTCTGGTGACCATGGCGCTTACACTGGTTCTGCTGTCCCTGTGGCTGCCTGCCAATGTGGCCTTCAGTGTCAGGATCCCCAACTGGGGTTGGCTGTCAGGGCTCGCTTGACCTGCTGTCTGACCAACACCATAGTCTACAACTGACCCTGTAGCTCAGCAAGAAGCAGCCAACCACGGGAGGTGTACAACCTGAAGCTACTGAGGCCCAATGGGCAAGGGGTGGGTGTGGGAAGCCATGCCTCAGGTGTCCAGCTTGCCCAGGTAAGGCTTGGAGATGCCATGTATTCCCAGCTGGGTCCTCCTCCTGGCAAAATGTCACCTCATTCCCCAGAAGTCTGAATGGCTTGTCCTGACAGGTAGGCTGACTGTCTTTGTTCATAGGCAGATGGCCAGAAATTGCAGTGGGCATAAGACATAAGAACCCTAGAATCATTAAAGAAGGGAAATTTGTCATACTTTGTGATCTAGTGTAGAATACTTTAAAATATTTTATATAGTTATTATTCATTTTCTCAACTATGGGAATTCAGAAGTCAATTTCTTGAAATAAGGTCTTTGAAAAGTAACTGATAAACTCAATATTTGAGTCCAAAAGTCATATAACTTGGCATTAATGTCTTCTAATGTGTTAGCTAGGTCTTTGTTTCCTCTTGTATATATATTCCTGTGTTACCAGCAATAGATTTCTTGGTCTTGTCACAAGAAAGAATTCGAGGACAGACAAAAGAGGCTGAGTTTTAGTTTATTAGAAAATAAGAGTTTAAGGAAAGAGAAAGTACTTGGTTGAGAGTTGACCCTAAGCTGAGTCTCGCCAAGAATACAATAAGGAGCTTTTCTATGTCAAAGGTGATGAATATTGGCTAAGTGGGAATAGGTTTCAAAGGGAACAGGTGGAGTCTTCTGGGAGTTCCAGCTTCACCTTCGTGCCAGGAGGGGGAGTTTTGGGCTATATTTGGTTCTCATCAGAACTGTCAAAGCAATCTGCAAGGGAAAGGTCAAAATTGCAATGTTAATGTCATGGTAATGAGGGTATAATGAGCTTTGGGGTGAAGTTTATGTTAGAATCTGCTGGTTTTGGCTGCTGCGTTATCTACATTCTCATTCTCCACATACTGAGAGAACAGGTTACATGTCATGTGTAGAATGTAAACAAGCAGCTGTATGTGTGTACAACATCCTGCCAAAGTCCCCAACCCTCTTCCCTGATTATGTCTAGCTATCTACCTACTCTAACACCTGTATTAAATTTTTTACTATAAAGGTGGCATTGTAGTATGTAGGTATTTCTTGGTGGCTGTGCATGGGTATTCTCTTGAGACTTTTTTTCCTTCACGAAAGCCAGTTCTCCAGTTCTCTAATACCAACTGACTGTCCAACAATTCAGTTCTGACACAATCTACCTAGCGTTGACACAAACCCCATGGGTATAGGGCTGTCCCACAAGAATGCCTCTGCTTCAGATGCCAGCCCCAAATGGAGTCCCAAGGTACCCACTTTTCTGCCTGGCAGATCACAAATTCAGCATTTCCATACCTCCTGCCCCTCGCCCCCCTTTCAATTATACACTAGAACACCTCACAGAACTCAGGAAAGTGCTTTACTTACTGATTTATTATTTTTTAAAGTACAACTTGATATAGCCAACTAGAAGAGATGGACAGAGCAAAGTGTTGGATAAGGTAAGTGTGCGGGGCTGCCATGCCCTTAGGGCACACCACACAACACCTTGATGTGTTCACCAACCAGTAAGCTTGGGAGTTTTTACAGATGATGGGAGTCAATCACATTGTTCTGGCAACCAGCTGCCACCCTGAAGCTATCCAGCCCACCCCCATCCTGTAACGTCATTAATATAAACTATGGTTGAAGGGGGCTTGTTACGAGTAACAAAAGATACTCCTATCACTCAGGAAATGCCAAGTATTAGGAGCTCTGTGTCAGGAACCAAGGATGAAGACCAAATATGTAATGTATATTTATTATACAATATCTATGAAATGTATGTCTAGCTACAAAGCTTTTCTCTTGATCTCTCTGAAGAAGAGACTGGATGCAAGAAGCTCAGTGAGGGGCAAGAGGGGTACCAATCAGGCAGGACGGGGGCCTAGCTATATGTGTGACAGGATTAGCCCAAGCACCAAGATCAGAACCCCTGGAACCAGGGAATATCACAACAACCAGACGACAATGTGAGTGGCTGACACATGAGGCTGTCAAGTGATGAAACAAACACTGTAGTAGTGAGTTTGAAGTCCTTTATTCAAGGGAAAACAATCCATGATGGGGGGAGTACAGCACCTTGCAAGCAATGGAGCCCTCTTCCAGAGGCATTTTGGGGGTCCAAATAATTATTGGGACCTACTGTGTCCTAGGCATTACTATCAGCTTTTTACACATGTTCACTCATTTAAAACTCATGACCCCCATTGGGTGGGTGCTGTTGCTGTCTTTGTACCTTTCCCAAGATCCCTTAGGTAGGAATAGTGGAACTGGGTTAACAGCTTGCTCTGGAGTCCTTGTCCTTTGATGCTGTCCTAGTCAGGCTATTTACCATGAGGAGAAAATAGTTATAAGAAAGTCATTAGTCAACTTGGGTGAGTTTGAGGGTCTGGGAAAGGAAAGAGAAGGCACCATAGTGGAATGGAGGGGGCAGAAGGAACTTGAACACATTGCTAGTGTCTCTTTGCTGGATGAGCCAGCCTCCTCAGGGAATCATCACATGCTGCAGCCGGACAGGGCCCTGCAGAGGTCAACTCAGGCAGGGACAAAGGGAGAGGGTCCGTCATGATGGTTCCCTGACTCGTTTCTTGGGAAGGTCCCAGTGTTAAGAAAATAGATATGAGCAGGGTGGAAAGAGAACAAGGTCAGTAAAGCACCCTAGAAAGGACTCAGTTAACCAGTTAAAACTAGAAAGCCAGAAAAGACTCAGAGTCAATCAGTTAAAGCTCAAAAGGTCAGGAGCAACTTGGCCTTGAATGTTTGACTATTCCCCAGATAAAGAGAAGTATCTGAGCACAGCCCCTGTCTTCACTGTGTCAATTAGATCATTGTAAGATTTACTCTAGCCTACTAAAAGGCATAAACAGCATAATAAAGACAGGGAGATCCCACCTTAAAGCCAAAATTGCATTTTGAAAAAACCAAGGAAGTTAAGAAGAAAAATTCTTAACATACTCTTTAGCAAACAACAAACAAATAACTCTGCCCACCTTGGAGGAAGGGCAGACAGTCTTGACTGATATGCTCCCAAACCAGGAAGCTGCTCTCCTGGGAGGGGACCAAAGCAGTAAATTTCTTGTGTTAAGCTAAATTTGCATAATTACCTAGAGGACTGATAAGAAACTTAATGTCCCTGACTGAGACAGGGACCTTGGGTGTAGTCAAAGTAGGGTGAGGGCCTCCGGAAAAAGACCCATACCGAAACTCCGTATTAAACAATTAAGCAAAGTCAGAGTCACATTAATTCTCTTAAGTAAAATATCAAACTAGGAATATAAGCATTCTTCAGTAAGATTAGTTAAAACTAAAAAGCCAGAGATTCAAGATGGTGGTCTGAGAGGTGAGAGAGAGAACTCCTCCCAAAACCAGAGATAGTGTGAAAATACAGTTAATACAGCTAACCCTAAAACAGCAACAGGAAAGAAGGCTGCACCAGACTGCATACAGACCTCAGGAACAGAGCAGACCTCACAAAACAGGGCAATGTATGAAAGCCTTGATCCGGCAGGACCTGAGCCCTTACCCCCACCCCAGCTCACCCGGCAGGAGGAAGAGAAACAGACCAGTAGAGGGGGTGGAAGCCTGGGACTGCTGGACACCTGGCCCTGGACATCTGCTTTGTGAGCAGAGTCCTATAGTGTGTGGTGCCCTGGGTGTTGGGGAGCTCGGACGGGCGGAGTGCTTGAGAAACTAACATTTCAGCTGTTTGTGGAGGAGGGGATCCACACCCAGCCGCTCTGTGTCAGAGGAAAGGTAGGAAGTCTGAGAGGCTTGCTAGCAATGAGAGGGCTGCTGAAGGGATGGGGTTTGCACAGAGCTTGCTGCACGGGAGAAGGGAGAGCTGGATAAGGTTGCCTGGGTATGCTCTGCCCAGCTGGTTGGGAACTTTGAGGAGCTTCAGGTGCTCCATCCCCCTGATTGCCTACTCAGCTCTGAGGTCCCCCACTGTGACACACAGCCTGCTGAGCCTTCCTACTGACCTGCAGGCACCTGCTGGCAAACTCGCAGTCACTACGCAGGCATCAGGCCAGCCAGATGGAGGCCCCACCTACAACAGCTAGAGACACAAAGCACATAAGATTATCCGCGTGTGCTTGGCCCACTGCCTCTGACACTGGAGACAGGCACCACAGACGGGATGCAGGAACAGATCTTTCCTCCTTCCGGGCACCAGCTCCGCTCCCCTACATCGCCAACCTCACTCTAGGGTCTGAGCAGTCCAGAGACTGGAGTTTCTGCACACTAGTGAGCTCCACACAGAAATATGAAACGTCAAAAGAACATGGTTCAGACCAAAATCTCACAAACCCCAGAAAGAGGGTCAAATGAAACCGAACTCACAAATCTTCCAGAAAGAGAGCTCAAAATAAAAATTATAAACATGCTAATGTAGATACACAAAAATATTCAAGACCTCAGGAATGAGTTTAAGATGGAGATTTGATCATTAAGAAATACCATATCTGAAATGCAACATACAATGGAGGGATTTAAAAGCAGAGCAGATGTAGTAGAAGAGATGGTAAATGGAACAGAAATTAGAGAAGAGGAATACAAAGAAGCTGAGGCACAGAAAGAAAAAAGGATCTCTAAGAATGCAAGAATATTGAGAGAAATGTGTGACCTACCCAAACGGAACAATATTGGCATTATAGGGGTACCAGAGGAAGAAGAGAGAGAAGAGGGGATAGAAAGTGTCACTGAGGAGGTGATTGCTGAAAACTTTCCCAATCTGGGGAAAGAAATAGTCTCTCAGGCCATGGAGGTGCACAGATCTCCCAATAGAACAGACCCAAGGAAGACAACATCAAGACATATAATAATTAAAATGGCAAAGATCAAGGATAAAGCCACACTTTTAAAAGGAGCTACAGAGAGAAAAAAGATCACAGACAAAGAAAAACCCATCAGGCTATCATCAGATTTCTCAAAAGAAACCTTACAGGCCACAAGGTAGTGGCATGATATATTTAATGTAATGAAGCAGAAGGGCCTCGAACCAAGAATACTCTACCTGGCAAGGTTTCATTTAAATTTGAAGGAGGGATTAAACAATTTTCAGATAAGCAACAGCTGAGAGAATTTACCTCCCATAAACCATCTCTACAGTGCATTTTGGAGGGACTCCTATAGATGGAAATATTCCTAAGACTAAATAGATGTCACCAAATAATAGACAAAGAATGCAGAATATGATTCATAACATACAAAGAATGGAAGAGGAAGAAACAGGAGAAAAAGAAAACAAAAGAATTTTTAGGTTGTGTTTGTATAGCATACAAAGTGAGTTAAATTAGACTGTTAGATAGTAAGGGAATTACCCTTGAACCTTTGGTAGCCACAAATCTAAAGCCTGCAATGGCAATAAGTACATACCTATTGATAATCACCCTAAATGTAAATGGTCTGAATGCATCACTCAAAAGATGTAGAGCCACTGAATGGATAAAAAAACAAGACCCATCTATATGCTGCCTACAAGAGACTCACTTCAAACCCAAAGACATACACAGGCTGAAAGTAAAGGGATGGAAAAAGATATTTCATGCAACTAATAGGGAGAAAAAATGCAGGAGTTGCAGTACTAATATGAGACAAAATAGACTTCAACACAAAGGAAGTAACAAGAGACAAAGAACGACATTACATAATGATAAAGGGGTCAGTCCAATAAGAGGACATAACTATTATAAATATCTATGCACCCAACACAGGATCACCTACATATGTGAAACAAATACTAACAGAATTAAAGGGGGAAATAGAATGCAATGCATTCATTTTGGGAGACTTCAACACACCACTCATTCCAAACAACAGACCACCCAGACAGAACATAAAGAAAGAAACAGAGGCACTGAACAATGTATTAGAAAGGATGGACCTAACAGACATCTACAGAACACTCCATCCAAAAGCAACAGGAGACACATTCTTCTCAAGTGCACATGGAACATTTTCAAGAATTGATCATACACTAGTCCACAAAAAGAGCCTCAGTAAATTTAAGAAGATTGAAATTGTACCAACCAGCATCTCAGATCACAAAGGTATGGAACTAGAAATAAATTACTCAAAGAAAATGAAAAAGCCCACAAACACATGGAGGCTTAATAACATGCTCTTAAATAATCAACGGAAAAATGACCAAAGAAAAAGAGAGATCAAGCACTATATGCAGACAAATGACAACAATAATACACCACCACAAGATCTGTGGGATGCAGTGAAGGCCGTGATAAGAGGGAAATATATTGCAATACAGGCTTACCTCAGGAAAGAAGAACAATCCCAAATAAACAGTCTAAACTCACAATTAATGAAACTAGAAAGGGAAGAACAAATGAGGCCCAAAGTCAGTAGAAGGAGGGACATAATAAAGATTAAAGCAAAAATAAATAAAATCGAAAAGAATAAAACAATAGAAAGAACCAATGAAAGCAGGAGCTGGTTCTTCAAGAAAACAAACAAAATAGATAAACCGCTAGCCAGACTAGAGTCTACACACATAAAAAGAATCAGAAATGAGAAAGGAAATATCATTATGGACACCACAGAAATACAAAGAATTATGAGAGAATACTATGAAAAATTATATGGTAACAAACTGGATAACCTAAAAGAAATGGACAACTTTCTGGAAAAATACAACCTTACAAGGCTGACCCAGGAAGAAACAGAAAATCTCAATAGACCAATGACCAGAAAAGAAATTGAATTGGTAATAAAAAACTACCTAAGAACAAAACACCTACATGGACCAGATGGTTTCACTGCTGAATTTTATCAAACATTTAGTGAAGACCTAATACCCATTCTCCTTAAAGTTTTCCAAAAAGTAGAAGAGGAAGGAATACTCCGAGGCCAACATCACTCTAATACCAAAACCAGGCAAAGACACCACAATAAAAGAAAATTACAGACCAATATCCCTGATGAACATAGATGCAAAAATACTCAACAAAATATTAACAAACTGAATCAAAAATACATCAAGAGAATCATACGCCATGATCAAGTGGGATTCTTATCAGGGATGCAAGGATGGTACAACATTTGAAAATCCATCAACATCATCCACCACATCAACAAAAAGAAGTAAAAAAAAACCACATGATCATCTCCATAGATGCTGAAAAAGCATTCAAAAAAATTCAACATCCATTCATGATAAAAACTCTCAGCAAAATTGGTATAGAGGGCAAGTACCTCAACATAATAAAGGCCATATATGACGAACCCACAGCTAACATTATACTTAACAGCAAAAAGCTGAAAGCTTTTCCTTTAAGATCGGGAGCAAGACAAGGATGCCCACTTTTATAGTTCTAGAAGTCCTAGCCACAGCAATCAGACAGCACAAAGAAATAAAAGGCATCCAGATTGGGAGGAAGAAGTCAAACTGTCCCTGTTTGCAGATGACAAGACATAGTACATGAAAAATCCTAAAGACTCCATTCCAAAACTACTACATCTAATATCTGAAATCAGTAAAATTGTGGGATACAAAATTAATACACAGAAATCTGTTGCATTTCTATACAATAACAGTGCATTAGCAGAAAGAGAAATCATGAAAACAATTCCATTCACAATTGCATCCAGAAGAATAAAATACCTAGGAATAAACCTAACCAAGGAGGTGAAAGACTTATACTCTGAAAACTACAAGACACTCATGAGAGAAATTAAAGAAGATACCAAAAAATGGAAACACATCCCATGCTCATGTATAGGAAGAATTAATATTGTCAAAATGGTCATCCTGCCTAAAGCAACCTACAGTTTCAATGCAATCCCTATCAAAATACCAACAGCATTCTTCAATGAACTAGAGCAAATAGTTCTAAAATTCATATGGAACTACAAAAGACCCCAAATAGCCAAAGCAATCCTGATAAGGAAGAAAAAAGTGGGGGAATTATGCTCCCTGACTTCAAGTTCTACTACAGAGCAACAGTAATCAAGACAATTTGGTACTCGCACAAGAAAGACTCATAGACCAATGGAACAGACTAGAAATCCCAGATATAAACCCAAGCATAGATTGGTCAATTAGTATATGATAAAGGAGTCATGGATATACAATGGGGAAATGACAGCCTCTTCAACAGCTGGTGTTAGAAAAACTGGACAGCTACATGTAAGAGAATGAAACTGGATTATTGTCTAACCCCATACACAAATGTAAACTCAAAATGAATCAAAGACCTGAATGTAAGTCATGAAACCATAAAACTGTTAGAAGACAACATAGGCAAAAATCTCTTGGACATAAATATGAACTTCTTCATGAACATATCTCCCCAGGCAAGGGAAACAAAAGCAAAAATGAACAAGTGGGACTATATCAAATTAAAAAGCTTATGGACAGCAAAGGACACCATCAATAGAACAAAAAGACATCCTACAGTATGGGAGAATATATTCATAAATGACATATCCGATAAGAGGTTGACATCCAAATTATATAAAGAGCTGACACACCTCAACAAACAAAAAGCAAATAACCCAAATAAAAAATGGGCAGAGGAATTGAACAGTCTCCAAAGAAGAAATTCTGATTGCTAACAGGCACATGAAAAGATGCTCCATGTCGCTAATCATCAGAGAAATGAAAATTAAAACCACAATGAGATATCACCTCACACCAGTAAGGATGGCCACCATCCAAAAGACTAAGAACAACAAATGCTGGCAAGGATATGGAGAAAGGGGAACCCTCCTACACTGCTGGTGGGAATGTAAACTAGTTCCACCATTGTGGAAAGCACTATGGAGGTTCCTCAAAAAACTCAAAATAGAAATACCACTTGACCCAGGAATTCCACTCCTAGGAATTTACCCTAAGAATGCAGCAGCCCAGTTTGAAAAAGACATATGCACCCTTATGTTTATCACAGCACTATTTACAATAGCCAAGAAATGGAAGCAATCTAAGTGTCCATAAGTAAATGAATGGATAAGGAATATGTGGTACATATACACAATGGAATATTATTTAGCCATAAGAAGAAAACAAATCCTACCATTTGCAACAACATGGACGGAGCTAGAGAGTATTATGCTCAGTGAAATAAGCCAGGTGGAGAAAGACAAGTATCAAATGATTTCACTCATCTGTGGAGTATAAGAACAAAGAAAAAACTGAAGGAACAAAACAGCAGCAGACTCACAGAACCCAAGAATGGACTAACAGTTACCAAAAGGAAAGGGGACTGGGGAGGATGAGTGGGAAGAGGGGGATAATGGGGTAAAAGGGGCATTGCAATTAGCACACATAATATAGTGGGGATGGCATAAGGGGAAGGCAGTATAACACAGAGAAGACAAGTAGTGACTCTATAGCATCTTACTACGCTGATGGACAGTGACTGTAATGGGGTATGTGGTGGGGACTTGATAATAGGGGGTCTATTAAGCATAATGTTGCTCATGTAATTGTACATTAATAATAGCAACACAAAAAAAAAGCCAGCAGTAACTTGGCCTAGAATTTTTGGACATCCCCCAGATAAGAAAATACCTCAGCATAGCCCATGTCTTCATTGTGTCAATTAAATGAGGCTATTGTAAAATTTAGTTTAGCCTGCTAAAAGGTCCAGATTATCTTCTTTAACTTTGCCCAGATGCTGCTTTTCCTCCTCCAGGCTCTCTAATCAAGTAATATATAACCTGGGCAATTAATATGGCAAGTAAGCCCAGTCACAAACAACAAAGTAAAAGGCAGGAAGGATCCCATCTTAAAGATAAGATTGCATTTTAACATCCAGGAAGTTAAGAAGTAAGATTCTTAACTTATTCTTTAGCAAAACAGACAATAACAGCCCACCTTGGGGGCTGGGCAGGTGGCCTTGTTTGATATGCTCCCAGACCAAGACACTGGTATCCCAGAGGGAAATCAGAGCAGTAAATTTCTTGTGTTGTTAATTTTAAATATTCAGGGACCACTTAACAAGTCCACACCCCTAAGCCTTTATCTGGTTCCCAAAAATCCTCAACTGCTTATAAAACCCCTAGACAATGCACCACTATAGGCTCTCTTGTCCCCTCCTGGCGTGAGCCAGGAGCTCTGTCATCTCACTGTATCTCTCAATAAAAGCCTCTCCCTGGCTCTCCTACCTTGGGTGTTTGCTAAGTTCATTCTTCGACTCCACAAACAAGAACCTCAGCATCAGGACCACTTAGCAAGTACAAACCCCTAGCTCTTTGTCACATTCCTGAAAAACCCCTAAAAGGGGGCATCCCCAACCTTTCAGGGCGCTTCTCTCTCTGAGGTCACCTGCACTTTCTCTCTAAGTAACTTTAAAACTTTTACTCTGTTTCACTACTCTGTCTCTTCCCTTCAATTTTTTTGTTGTGGAGGGGAGAAGAACTGAGGAAAATACATGACTCTACCCCAACACCAGCACCTGTGAAGTGCCTGGAAAGTGTCTGCTGCATCATCTGATTTTGGGCTGGGGGTTTAGAGACTGGAAACTGTGTATTTCTTAGCTTGAAATTGCCAGGCAGGATTGGAAGGTCATGAATGGCACATACATTTAGACCTAGAATCAAGTGTGACACACCAGCACTGTGCTGAGAAGCAGAGAGAATTGGAGACATTTTCATTCCCAGAAGGGGTTTATAATCACATTATTTCACTTCACAAAATAGAAAGAAATGTCTTGACTGAATATTAAATGGTGTAGTTCTGACTGCACTGGTACAGCTGGCCTTGTAAGCAGTTGTGGGTAAAATTGTAATATTTCCAGAATATCTTGCCTGGCTTTAGTGCATTTGCATATCAGTAGACATTCCTCAGGGGTGGAGAGAAGCTCATCTACATATCAATAGGCAATTACCTGGGCAACGGAGAGCTTATCTGTACCTGAGAGGTTAGGGGGAGTGCTGGTTTTGCTTCTGCTGTAGCAGGAGAGAGAGATGCCCAGACTGCAGTTTGTAAGCAATAAATGGGTTTTAAACCATGGAAATGTTACAATTTTATCACAGGCCACCCCTCCAGAAATCTAGCCTTACAATTTACTCATTCCCCCTCTTCCAACCAATCTAGTAACACACAATAGCAACAGCAATAAAATCTTGATAATCCTCAAACCAGAGGATTCAGCCTATGCAGATTAAGTAAATGTGCTTTACAGCACAGTCTCTCACTAAGCACAAAATATGTTTCTACACTTGTTTACTCATTCCTAACAACATGCTAGATTGCTCACAAAACTTTTACCAAGCATTAGACAAAGTCAAGCCTCTCTTTAAGCATTTTTTTCTTGACAACTGCAACACAATCATGATAATTCTTGAGCCAGAGGATTCAGCTACGTTCAGAGTCCCATGCAGATAAAATCCAAGGCTCATCCATTCCAGCCATCATGCAGCAGCTGCAGTCAGGGGGCGCATCCAGGGCACAAGGGCTGTAAAAGCAAATAACCATGATTGTGAGGAGCCACTTCGCTGTTATTCCAGGACTACACAGGAGGCCAGCTTCCAGGCCTTGTCCCCAAGGTGCCAGAAGAGCCAGCCATCACCGGTCCTTGTGTCGAAACGTCCAGGGCCATGTCCATTTTATTCCTAATTGCTGCACCCATCCTTGCAACACATGTCCAATAAAGTGGGTGCCTTGATCGTTCTCAATCACTGGCAACAGGCCATAGGCGGCAAAGAGACGCTCTAGGCCCCTCTTGGTGGTTTGCTAATCTGCACAATGTGCAGGGAACTCCTTCTGGGATCAGCTGACTTCTTCAAAGGTCAGTGGCAAGCCCCACCAATGAACTACAGCCCACATTGTCTTTTGCCCTGCGTGTACCAAACGCTGATGTAGCCATTGGGCCACATCAGAGGTAGGCTTTACTTTTAGCCAGCGCACCTGGACTAATGCGTCTGCTTCATCGTTCCCTGGGGATGCCAAAGGCAAATGGCCAGTCACATGATATACGGTAGATGCCTGTGCCGCACCACTCCGTGGCCTTTGGGTCCAGTTGCTCACCCACCCTGCGATGGGATAGGTGGTTATTACCTTGGTCGGAGCTGTTCCAGCGATGGGCTCCGTAGCCAGCAAGGCATGGTACACAGCAGCCAGTTGCTTCTCTGTCAAGATGTACTGGACCTCTGCTCCTTTCCATAGTTGTGACCAGGCTCCGGCCTGCAGCAGGAGCAGCAGTGGCAGAAGCAGTAGCCTTAGGCTCGGGCCACAGGCCGGGGTCGGCGCGCCCAGCAGCAGTGGTGGTGCCTCCACGACCACACGAGTGTAGACACATGTCTCTCGGTGTGAGCACCACTTCTCCCCATCATTTCTTTGGGCGGCCCTCACAAGGGTCGCACCCATTATGACAGATTTAGGGTTCAGAGGAACCCTGCCGACTGCACCAGATGTAAGTCTGGGGAGAGGAAATCCCGGAGCAAAATACCTCTAAAAACCGAAATCAGTCAAAGAGAGAAATAAAGTTTAAAATCCGTTTATTGCTCACAAGCTGCAGTCCTGGGCCATGTCTCTCTCCTGCTCCAGCAGAAGCAAAACCAGCCCTCCCCTCACCTCTCAGGTACAGATAAGCCCTCTGCCCCAGGTAATTAGCCACTGATACGGAGATAAACTTCTCTCCACCCCTGAGGACTGATGCAAATGCACTAAAGCCATACTTCTTTCCATCTCTAAAAGCCTATTGATATGCAGATCTACTAAAGCCAGGCGAGATATTCTGGAAATGCTACTACTTTACTCACAAACAGTTGAATCAGCAATTCTTCTCTTAGGGATTTACCCAAAGGAAATGAAAACACATGACCACAACATCCTGGCACATGAATGTTCATAGCATCTTTATGCGTCATAGCTAAAAATTGGAAACAACTCTAGTGTGTGACAACTGGTGAATGGAATAAACATATCATTAGTATTTCCAATGAGATACTACTAAACAAATGAAATGATGATGTATAGCATGGGAGAATCTCCCCCAATTATGATGAGCAAAACACAACACAAAACAGTCCATACAGTATAAATTATTCCATTTATATAATATGCTAGAAAAGATAAAACTAACCTATAGTGGCATAAAGCAAGTCCTCAGGTGTCAGACACCTGAGTCAGAGGTGACTGACTGGGAAGGAGCACAAAGCAAACTTCTAGGTGTGATAGGAACGTTTGATATCTTATATGGTGATTATACATAGGTCTATACATTTGTAAAATTCATTGACCTATACACTTAAAATAGCATTTTACTTTTATGTAAATTATGTAACAGTAAGTTGACTTAAAAAAGCTTTTGCCAGCATTTATAAAATCAGGAGGTTCCAAATAAAAATCCACATTTCTGTCTCTTTTTGAACATCAGCAGACACAGCAACTGTGTGTTGATCCATATCCATTTGTCTGATCCAGTTTTGGGAGGGCCAATCCTACCTACCTCAGCAGCAGCAAGAACTGAAATGGAGTGATGGCTACTGATGCCAGCAAGTCTGGCCAGGTGGCAAAAGCCATCTCTCCCATCTCCACACTCTCAGGCTGAGTTACTGCCCTCATGATGGCCCCTGAGCAGAAGACAGATGGAGGCAATGGGAATGCATGAGAACTTCAGCTATTTCCTCTGCATATACATAGGCCTACAGTTTCTGGAAACTCTGCATACCCCATGACACAAG
>JAQQAC010019400.1:19834983-19903917 GCA_029783875.1 Phataginus tricuspis | reverse complement strand
CTTCTGCTCCCTGTGCCCATTACTTCTGGGATAATCTCCTGAGCTGCTGTAGTCGGGGTCGCCCTCAGGCTAGCCTAGAGCACTGCGGTGCGTCACAGCCACGTTGGGTGTGTTCTTCTGTGAGAACGGTGCCTCTTCATGCCTTCTGGACCTTGCTCCAGCTTCCACTGCCTGTCCCAGTTAGCTGCGCACTGGGAGGAAACTCTGTGTGGTTGCTGTGGATGGGGCTGCTCTCTGGTTGCTCCGCAGCTGTGGTGGGTCAGCTGGTCTGTTTGCAGCGCTGGCTGGGGGGAAGGAATGGCAGGCTGCTTATCGCTGAGAGGGGCTTCGGGGCTGCTTTACCCCACAGGGTGTTAGGGGGCCCGAAGTTCCTCAAGATTCCCAGCCTGCTGGGCTGAGTGTGCTGGGAAGATTTTGTCCAGCTGTTGAGCCCTTGTCCCTTTAAGACTTTTAAAAAGTGCCTGCTTTTCTTTTGTCCCAGGGGAGCCAGCTGTGGGGACTTGCTCGCAGTCTCCATCTCAGATCCTGCCCTTCCATTTCTCTAATATCCAGTACATCGTGCAATGTGTGTCTGTGCTCCTGGTGCAGATTACTAGGGCTGGTTATTTAGTAGTCCTGTGCTTCCACTCCCTCCCCACTCTGATTATTTTTCTCCCGCCGGTGGAGTGGGGGGAGTGCTCGAGTCCTGCCAGGTCATGGCTTTGTATCTTACCCCCTTCATGAGATGCTGAGTTCTCCCAGATGTAGATGAAGCCTGGTTGTTGTACTGTATCTTTTGGTCTCTCTTTTAGGAATAGTTGTATTTGTTGTATTTTTAAAAATATATATGGTTTTGGGAGGAGATTTCTGCCACCCTGCTCACGCCACCATCTTGAGCCCCTTTCCTAGATGGCATTTATTATGCCTAGCATTTGTAACACCTGTTGGAGCTCAGCATACATTTGCCATCTAACAGGAGAGGATGGTGGATCATCCTGATTGGGCCACACAGCACGAAGTGCAGCCATAAGCCAATTGAGAAGGGAGTGACTCCCTGGGGTCTGATGTGCACTTTGTAATCCCTGCCTCAAGGAGGGCTGCATTGTCAGGGAAGTCAGCTTTCCCATCTCTGCCACCCCTAAGTCCTTCAGATGCAGGAGCCAAACTGATATTGACTCTGAGGGCTTCTGCCTAAACTGGGAGCCCAAATCCACTAACTCAGCCTGAGTATATGAGAAGAGCATTGAGTGCTCCATGACCTGGGTAGGGAGCTGTTCTTCTCCTTGGGGAACTTTCAGCTGCTGGGTCTTTATTTTCTTTACAACCACTGGGCATGCTTTCAGTACAGGAGTGGTTAGTGCCTCTGGCACCACCCCTTCATCCTTCCCCAGCTCCTCCATTTCTGAGAGTGATGGCACCTTTCTCTCCCCTCCCCCGAGTGCCTCTTCTGCTACAACCTTTACCTTTTCTACCGTGCCTCACAGCAATGCTAGCTCATTCTTCAGCAGTTCTCTTACCTTCACCTCAATGCTTCACAGCTGGCGTTCTTATGTCACCTCCGCCTGTGCGTCCCTCAGGAGTTCGTCTTTTTCCTTGATGGCCTTTTTCTCCTTCAGAGCACCTGGCAGCACTGCCATCTCATTCTGTAAGGAATATTTTACCTCTTCAATAGCACCTCGCTGCCGGCATTCTTGTGCTGCCTCCTCTCACACCAATGCCATTTCCTTCTTCAGGGAATCCACAGAAGTTTGCAGCTCGTGTTCTCACACTGCCATTTCTTGGGTATTTTTCAGGAGCATGTCCTTCTCTTCTGTAGACTTTTTTAATACTGTGAGAAGCAGCCAACCCCATTCCTGCTCCCTCATGGGCACTCTGTCTCTCAAAAGACCTACTTACTATAACAAGGGCTATCCATACTGCCTCAGGTATCACCTCCACTTGCCCCCAGTCCTGAGGTAGGGCCAAGTCCTCTAGGAGGCAAACCACCTCAGACCAAATACCCACTGTGGGCAATCCACTCCCCATTCACAGGGGCAGCCCCCTGAAGCGCCCCTCCCATAAGGGCAGCCTGTCTTTTTCCTTGGTCAACAATGAATCCTGCTGGCTACCCCAATTGTCTTGCCAGTGGGTTTTAGCCCCTGCCAAGTTCGCTATGGATCCAATGTGACCAAAGAAAATGACAGCAAACGTCCTTTGGGGTGAAAGGGTTTATTACCCGGCCTGTTCTCCCGGTGGTGCATCAAGCACTAGCATCTCTGCCTGGCCCAGAGCACTGGGCCGAGCTTGCTATATAGCACAATAATAGCTTATTGCCTAAAGGTGTGGAAGTGGTAACCTCACAACAGGCCAGTTACAACATCAGGTGGTTTAAGTTAAATGAGGATCCTGGCCATAGGAACCCCAACTTCCCCACAAGGGGTTTTATAGGTGGTTGAGAGACAAAAGGCTAGGGATGCAGACCTGCTAAGTGGTCCCAAAATATTTATCTTTGAAGAGACATTTGCTTATTAGTCTTCTGGGTTATTTACAATAAATTTCCCACTATGATTACCTCCCAGGATAGCAGCTTCCTGGTCTGGGAACATATCACTCAAGACTTCCTGCTTGGCTCCCAAGGTGGGCTGAGTTATTGTCTGTTTGTTAAAGAGTATGTTAAGAAAATTACTTTTTAAAAAATTGGGTTTTAAAATGCAATCCTTCCTGTTTGTTTTGGACTTGCTTGTTAAAATGCCCAGGTGGCAAATCACTTGACTAGGGCTGGAGGAATAAAAGCAGCACCTGGGTAAAGCCCCCCCAGCAAGCCAAAGCAAATCTCACAATGGATTATACTGCTTTGTTTTTTTCTGGAGGCTCTCACTCTACTTTGTCTAAGCCCATGGTCCCTTTCTCAAGGATAACAAGCAAGCTCATGCGTGCTTCTACTCCTTTGGCACCAGTAAGAAATTGTTACCTCACAAATCTTTTAACTTTTCCCCAACCCCTTCTGCAGCCACCAAGGCCCAAGCAACTCCCCTCTGCTTTGTTCATTCAACCTGGACCTGTTTATGACTATCCAGATATCCCCAGGAGTCTTTTGTGTAAATAATAAACTTTCCTCAAATTCTCTTACTATAGGTGTCATCAACTTCTGAACCTTTTTGGGGGAAGGGGTCCATCTTGCTTGTGTGGGATGATCACAGAACTCCCACATACATGACAGGTAGATCATTTCCAGGGGGAGTGATATTCTCATGCATAAGGTTTAACTTGCACCTGAAACCACCTATGAGGCTACTCCTGTGTGTAGCTGAATGTAGCTTAATGTACCATGAAAACTGTACTCCTTTCATGCTGAATGAGGCCACAGTGGCAGCCATCCTCTTCTAGATTCACTGCACACATGTGCTGTCCTCTTACCTGAACACTGGAGCTGGACAAGTATGTGGTTTGGGCTGAAAGCTTTCTGACACTGGACTTCTAAGGGCTTTATCTGGTGTGAATTTTGGTGTTAACAAGGTTGGACCAGTAGTTAGAGCCTTTCCCACACTTGCAAGACCTTTCTCCAGTGTGAGCCTTCTCTTGTGAGTAATGGTGGAAGGTTGGCTAAGTTTTCCTACATTTGGTACACTTATAAGGACTTTCCCCAGTGTGAACTCTATCATGCAGAACAAGGTGGCTGCTGTGGCTCAAGGCTTTTCCACAGTCTCTCTACTCATAGGCCTTTCAGCAGTGTGAACCTTCTGGTGATGAATTATGGTATAACTTTGGCCAACAGCTTTTCCACACTCCATGCACTCATTAAGGTCTGTTTCCAGAGTGGATTTTTGGATGCTTTTTCAGTTCAGAAATGTGGCTAAAGGCCTTCCCACACTTCTTGTACACATAGGATGTTTCTCCAGTGTGAAATTTGGGTGATTAATAATGGTTGATTTCTCTTTGCCAACACTTCTGCCTGTTGAGCATCTGCATGGTCTCTTTCACAGTGAATAAGGTGGCTGAGGAGGGTGGAACCCTTTAAGAAGACTATCTTACAGTTGTTGCATTTGAATGGCTTCCGAATGGCATGGACTCCTGGCAACCACCCAGTTCTGAAGCCAAGTGGGAAGGCCTCTCTGTGCTCAGTGCTCCGGCATGGCATCTCCTCACTGTGGGTGGCCTAGTGCTGCTAGAGGTCACAGCTGTCAGGGCCGTCCTTCCCACCCTTCCCACTTGTGTAAGGCTTCTCTGCTGTGTGCCTGCTTGGATGCATAATCAGGACTGAGGCCTCACACTTTACACAGGTGGGAGGTTTCTACCGTGATGTCGCCATTAAGTGGAAGGCTTAAGTAGAACCAGAATGTCTCCTACATGTCTTGCAAATGTATGGTTTCTGCCCACAGGGTCTATTCTGTGATGCTTTTCCCAGGGGAACGTTTTTCTGAAGACTTGACAACCTGTGTAATAGGGGTGGACTGCCTGACTAGAGGGGCCAGCACTGGGCGTCCAGACCTGTGCTGTGCCTTTTCTAGAAGCATCCTGTTTTGATGATGCGTCCTCAACTTCCCTTCCACATGGACCATCTGAAAACAGGGAAATGACCTCTCTATATGTCACTGTAGATGAGAAGGGATGGACCCATCATTAACTGGTATCTGATAAGCTCAAGATTGATTCCCTGGGTTCTTGGGAAACGAATGGGGCCAGAATCAGGATGAGGAAGGGCCAGTCCTGTTAGACAGAGTCTAAACAGACCACAGTGCAAAAAAACCTTATCAGGGTCAAAGATTCAGTGTGGCTGGCAGGAGCTGCTGTACACCCTGTGCAAATAATGCAACGGGGCTGCTGGGACAGGTAAATGCCATGCAGAAAGAGCCCAGACATGGGTGTAACTTCCAGCCATCTCCTAGGACTAGGCTTCCAAGGACTGTTTACAAATAAATGAACATCTAACAGCTAAGTGGAATTTCTGAAGGAGCTGGAGCTTCAGATTTCTTCACAGGAACTTCTGCTTTTAACATTTTGGCACCTACTTTAAACTAATAGCCGCGAGAGTTCAGTCTGGTGGTCAGAATCATGGTGTCCCAAAGATGTCCACATTCAAATCCCCAGAAACTGTTGCCTCATATGATAGACTTCACAGACATGATTAAATTAAGGATCATGAGACGGGAAGGTTATCCAGGATTATCTGGGTGAGTCCAGTAAAATCACATGATTCCTTGAAAACAGAGAAACATAACACAAATTATAAAAATTTCACAGTTCTGGATGTCAGAATCTGACACTTGTGGCAACTGCTCTAAAATCAAGGTGTCAGCAGTGCTGCATGCCTTTTGGAGGTGTGGAGAATCTGTCCCCTTGCCTATTTCAGATTCCAGAGGCTGCCAGCATTCCTTAGTTCATGGATCTTTCCATCTTCACAGCCAGAAAGGGCAACTTGTGTCTTTCTCACGTTGCACCCTCTGCATCTTTCTCTCTCTCCCCCTCCCACGCTCTCTCTCAATCTCTATGGCCTCCTCTTCCACTTTGAAGGACACTTGTGATTACACTGCTGTCCCCCCATAATCCAGAATCATCTTCACATCTCAATTAACCTTATTTCATCTACCACTTTAGTTCCCCATTGTCATGTAATATATTTACATATTCTGGGGATTAGGACCTGGACATCTTGGGGAGAGGCGGGGGGAATTATTCTGGTCACCATAGTACAAGAACTTATTTTCTAAAAAAATTTGAACTTAATGTGTTTGCTTGCTAGGTCAAGGATGGGTGCATTTTATATTTTGATAGATATCAACAATGACTCTCTAGAGAAAGCGTCTTTGATATACTGCCCATCCCTGGCAGTGTATGTGAGAGCCTTGGGATGGTACTGCTGATGACAAAAACAAAATAATAGCTCTTTCATATATTTCATAATGTTAGCCTTAAAAATAAAACAGAATTTCTTATCTCACCAGAAAAAGAAGGGTTTATTTGGGAATAACAGAGAATTGCAATTCTGATGGGCAAGTTACAACAAAACATTGTCAAGTTCAACAAACAAAGGTGAACATTATTTTATGGAGAAGGAGGAAGTTGGGAGGGGTTGTTCTGAAGGAAAGTCCGCCAGAGAAAAGCAAGAGATTAGGGTGATGAGGATCTCTCGTTGGCGGAGTTGCCGGGCCGTCCGTTTCTTGGAGGGGTTGCTGTCTAGCCTGCAGCTGTCTGTAATCGACAATTCTTGCCTGGTATGGTGAAAGGGCTCCCTCTTCTGGCTTTGGGACTCTATTTTAGTGAGGTATCTCTATGAAATTTTCATAGCTCCACTTACCTGACCCTGTGCTAAGTATTTTCATGTTACCTCTCACGAAGAAAGCTGCAGTATTGGGACAGGCAGGAAAAAATGGAGAGACCAGTCCAACCACACATACCTAAGTCTTGACAAAGTGCCTTTTACTCAAACCATTGGCTCTGTAAAGTTCCAATATGTCTTGTTTTTCATGTCAACCTATTGTTTTAGTAAATTTTATAGCCACTGTGTCCTAGGTTTAGATACACTTTGGTCAGATAATCACAAGGTATAAACAACTTGTGACATGCGTATAAGGTAAATTTGGTGTCTGATACTTGCCTTTCCTCATTATAATAGTAAATTTCCCTCCTCTGGGTGGATATTTTATAGGCTAATGCTATGTGAGATGACAGTGCAATATATATGTATGTATTTAATCCAGCTGTGCATGTTCTAATTGAAACCATTCTATTCATGTTTGATGACCTAAAACTAATGAATAAACATTTTCACTTCTCATAATAGGAGTTATCCTAATTTTTCTCAGGGCTGACTCTCTTGAGCAGCCCACCTTGGTCTATCAAGTTGTTTCTGTTTCCTCACTTCTCTAATAAAGTGGACTGCTTGCTTGCATACTCCTAAGTCTCCCTGTTAAATTCTTTTAATATGCGAAGACAGGGACCAAGGACCCTATTCTAGTGTCTGCCAGTAACAGTACTGTCCAAATTTTGTCACTGGACTTTGAATTAGAACTGATTCTGAGTGAGTACTAGAATCCCCAAGAGGGCTTCTCAAAGCATAGAGTGCTCAGGCTTATCCCAGTTTCTTTTGCCTTCCTAGCAAGTTCCCCAGTGATGCCAACACTGCTGACTCAGGGACTACAGTGAGGACCACTGAATTAGAGACATTGATGTTACTAAAAAAAAGTATCCGAGAAGAGCAGCGATTTTCCAGGGGCCGTCTCAGAGCTGATAGCCCACGGGTCACTTGCCGGACGTCTCTGAGGAAGGAAATCTTAGGCCCCTTTAAGAGGAAGCCCATCCCCTTTCATTCTTTGCCTGAGGCTCCATCTCCCAGCGGCCAAGGCGGTGCCGCTTGTGTGTTGCCATGGAGAACATCCGGGCGCTCCTAGGGCCACCGGACGTAGAGCAGAAACTACATTGCCCAGAGGTCTGAGGGGATGGCAGCACATTCTGGGACAATCACAGCCCAAAAGATGCTATTTCCTGCGGCTCGCGTTGTTGGAGGCGGGACTTCCGGCGTCGCCATTGTGGGCGTCCATTTTGCTCTTGACGGGTCGTTACACACTGCCATTGGGACCTGAGTGCTGGGTTGGGACAACTTTTCAGGAGCTTCCTCGGGACCAAGCCAGGGAGGGTAGTGAGGAGCCGTGATCCCCTGTAACGGGGTGTCCTCCGCACGTGCTCTCCGTCCCCGCAGGCGGCGCCGTGGGCCTTGTGCTTGTTTACGCTGTGGAGACTGAGGCCAGGAGTGCTACGGCCGGCGGGTGGGCACCTGCCCCAGGGCACGCTGGGGATCGGCTGAGCCCGCAGGACCTTCCCCGGTGTGGCGGCGGCCGTGGCCGTGCTGATGGAGTCGGCGCGGGTGAGTGGAGGGTGCCCATCTGCTCTCACTCACTCGAACCCTCCCCAACATGGTCCGGGACGCCCTTCAGAGCGGAGCAGGGTGTCTCTGGACATTTCTCCTCCACCTCTCTTCCTTTTCTGCTGGGGACCCTAGGGTCATTCCACGCCCAAGTCCCTGAATCATGGTCAGGGGTTATGTGGGAAGGTTCTCATTTATGGATTCCAGTGTGACAAGGTGTAAAAAGCTGTTTCAGGCATAGGTACCAGGATGTGCAAATGCTTGGAGGGCAGGCTGAGCTGGAAGTGTTCAGGGAACAGCACTCTTTTATGTCTGGTGGATGGTGTCAGGCCTGGAATGGAAGCCTGAGGAGCTTGGTCTGTAATCTGAGAATGGTGGAGCCATATAGGGTTCGGAGCAGAGGAAGGAGGTGATCTGACTCAGGTGTTAGCACCCTCCCTTTGGCTGTAGAGTGGGAAACAGGATGGTGATGAGGGAGCAGAAAGCGAGGCTTATAAGGATGCTGCTAATAAATCATGTGACTGATGATGGCTTGGCCAGAGTGGTGACTAGAGTTGGAAGAAGTGGTTGGATTTTGGATCTGTCTTTTAAGTTAAACCAGCCAAGTTTTATGTTGTGGAGGGTGAGAGAGAGCAGTGGAGGAGACAGGGATGTCCATGTGGATTTTGGCCTCAGTAACTAGAAAGTGGAAGTATATTGATTGAGCTGGGGAAGTTGGTGATTGGAGCAGGTTTTGGGAAAGATCAGGAGGTGGATTTTGACCATGTTGAGGCTGAGATGTCCCAGAGACTCCCAAGTAGAGGTACTGAGCAGTCAGGCATGCAGGTCTAACTTATGCTGAGGAATTTGGCTTAGAGGCATCCAGTCAGCAGTAGCCAGCCAGTGAAATGAGGGAGCTCTTGTTCAGATTTAGGAGGAGTGATCTTTAGGTCATGGTGATGGATGCCATATGGGAGCAGCTGAGGACTGGCTGGCTGGCCTGGGCACCTGGGCAGGAGGTGTGGACATGACCAAGTCAGATAAAGGGAGGAGCAGCTATATGAGAAGGTGTGTGTGGGGGGAAGAGGGTCCAGGTCCCTGGGACGGAGACAGAGGCATATTGTAGGTGGAGGTAGGTTGACAACGGAACAGTGATAGTGCTTATTCACCCCTCTATGAACTCACCAGCCTTTCTTGGCCACCCTCTGTGGCCTGGAGGTTTCAGTCACGATGGAGGATTATCTCAGCTTGGAGTATCACAGGCCTGAGGTGGGAGATGGTGGGGCTGGGTTTCAATGTTTGTTAGGAGGGGAGAGGAATACCATACCTAGTGAGGGGATAATATGCAGCAAGGCAGGAAGTCCCAGAGATCCGTGTGTTGTCTAGGTGGCTGAGGATTGAAGGTAGGATCAACTGCAGAAACTGTAAAGGAAGGGTTGACTTCAACCCTTGGTATTTGAGACTTTTGGGTCGATAGGATCCAAGTAGCATGTGGGGTGCCTAGGACCTACCCACTTTGTGTGCCAGGGGATGGTGGTGGGGTCTGGAGATGTACAATACAAAAATTGTGGTGTACATGCAGAGGGAGTGTGAACTGATGAGCTGGAGTCCTGTTACCACGGTCTATGGGAAAACTCTGTGAGCACTAGTTTGATGTTTCTGGGAGGCAGGACCTGGAGACCCAGGGGAATTGCCTGGCCAAGGGGAGTGGAACTCTACATACCAGGCCCAGAGGTTAGATGGTATCTATCTGCCCACCTGCCTGCTGTTTGAAGGTCACAGTGATCAATGGGACATGAGGAGACAGTGGAACCCATGGCATTGGAACTTAGGGAGGGTGACCTAGGAGTGTGTTGGGGGAGGTAGTTTGGGGATCAGAGACTGTCCACCAGAGAGGTGGCAGGATGTGGGGTCCTAGGCCTAGGCCTGGATGGGTTTATCTGTGTGATTTTTTTGTTGCTGTTCATTTTTCTGCTGCCATTTGGTCTGGTTAACTTAGCTGTCCCCATCATGGCAGGGCTGGGGGACCTTTGAGGACGTGGCTGTGTACTTCTCCCAGGAGGAGTGGGAGCTCCTTGATGAGGCTCAAAGACACCTGTACCATGATGTGATGCTGGAGAACTTGGCACTTGTAGCCTCGCTGGGTAAGGCCCTCACCATCCCAGCCTCCTGTTCTAGGCTTTGTCCTTCCTCTTCTCCCAAGAGAGGCTCTGTTTTTCCACAGCTGAACATGGGCACTTCCTACCCTGGACTATCTGCTGTGTATGCAGAGCTGGGCCACAGGCTCAGCCTGTTCCTCCCTGAGGTGCCCCAACAACTTCTGAAGCCTTCTGGGGAAGGGCACAGGGCTGGGGTTCTCAGTCTGGCTTTCTGAGTCTGTCCAGACTGATGGAACCTCTGTGCCCATGATCTGCCCCCTTTTTCTATCAGACATTTCCAGGAGCCTGGATGTGCTATGAACTGCAGACACCAACATAGTCATTGCTCGTGGGGACCATTGGGATGTTCCTGTGAGATGCTCCTCAGAGGCTTAACATTGAGATTTTCTTCCCAATTGCAAAGATGACACAAGCTCCCTTTGGTCTATCACAGCGTGGGTTGCCCTGAGCTGGGCCTGCCGCTTACCTGCCCTGTCGTTCTCCTAGAACTTGCATCTTCCAAGTCCTGTATGGTTATCTACATGGAACAGGGCAAAGAGCCCTGGGTGTCAAATGGGGTAGATGTGTCTCCAGCTACTGCAAGAGAGGCTGGGAGGGGGTCTGGTTCTTGTGAGTGGGAGCTGGGGGTAGAGGTGACATTGGGGCTGGGCTCACAATTTATTGGGCACTGCCCTATGTCCACTAGTGTTTGATTCTGGGGCCAGTAATCCCACCTTCTTACTTACTCTCACCCTTTTTCTTTGTTCTGGACACTCCACCTTCTTTCCATATCAACATTATCCCTGGGCCCTCGATGATGGGTGAGCTCCCACTGCTCTGATCTCCATGTATCCCCAGTCTCTTTCTTCTCCTCCCTTTGCAGGGCCACCCCACATTACCCTATAGTCAATATATTATGAGATGTGCACATACCCTTATATAGATTTTCAGCACCAGATGCCCATTTGCAGCTGGATTTCCCTGCACTTGTGCACACCACTGTGTCCTCTTTTCCTAATAGAGATCTCCTAGGGCCTGCCTGTTTTGGGCCCTGTTGAAAGCTGAGGAGTGAGTTGGAGACCCTGCCTTTCCTCCCAGCCTGAACCCCATCCCTGTGTTCTCATGTGTGGAGACCTTGCCTTCTGTGGCCTTCTTGGGCCCAATCCTGCACCACTGGCTCTATTTCACTCTGACTTGATCCTACAGACTCATTCCTGGATGTGTTAGACACACATCTGTGAAGGGACTAGCCCCTGCCCTGCCCCCCCCCACACACACACAAAGCCTACACATACTTCACCAGCATTTCTTGCTTTCAGGTTGTTGGTGTGGAGTGGAGGAATCCCCTCCTGAGCAGGGTGTTTCTGTTAAAGGAGTGCTCTGGTTTGGGATCCCTAAGGCAGGTCCTTCCACCCAGAAGGCCAACACCTGTGACATGTGTGGCCCAGTGTTGAAAGACATATTACATCTGGCTGAGCACCACAGAAGACACCCCAGGCATAAACCATATAAGGGTGAGGCTTGTAGGACAGGCTTTTGGCTCACTGCAAACTTTCACCAGTACCAGAAGAAGCATGGTGGAGAGAAAACCTTCACATGCAAGGAGTTTGGTAAGGATGCCCTGGAGACCCATGACTTCCAGCACCAGGCCATCCACAGTGAGGTGAAGTCATGCAGGAGCACTGGGCACAAGAAGGCCCTCACAACCATCTCCAGTGGCCAGCAGAGGAAGGGAGTCCACACTGCACAGAAGCCCTTCAAGTGTAGCAACTGTGGGAAAGGTTTCCTGAAGGCCTTCATGCTCCTCAACCACCTGATAACTCACTCCAAAGAGAGACCATTCAGATGTCCAGCAGGTAGAAGTAACCCCAAGGAGAACTCAACACTTGTTCATCACCAAAAAATTCACACTGAAGAAACATCCTATGTATGTAAAGAATGTGGAAAGGCCTTCAGCCACCTGCTTAAACTAAGGACACATAAGAAAATTCACACTGGAATAATGTATCACAGTTGCAGTGAATGTGGGAAAGCCTTCACCCGCAAACACTCACTCATTCAGCACGAGAGAGTTCACACTGGAGAAAGGCCTTATGAGTGTGGTCAGTGTGGGAAAGCCTTCACCCGCAGACAGTCACTCATTCAGCACCAGAGAGTTCACACTGGAGAAAGGCCTTATGAGTGTGGTCAGTGTGGGAAAGCCTTCACTCGCAACTTCCATGTTGTTAGGCACCAGAAAGTTCACAACACAGAAAGGCCTTATGAGTGCAGGCAGTGCTGGCGAGTCTTTAGCTGTATCTCAGACTTTGTTGAGCACCAGAAAATACACACTGGAGAAAGGCCTTATGAGTGCAATGAATGTGGGAAAGCCTTCGTTAAAAGCTCCTATCTTGTTCAGCACCAGAAAGTTCACAACACAGAAAGGCCTTTTGAATGCAGGGAATGTGGAAAATCCTTCAGCTATAGCTCTAATCTTGTTAAGCACCAGAAAGTTCACACTGGAAAAAGGCCTTACAAGTGCAACCAGTGTGGGAAAGCCTTCAGTGAAAACTCTGTCCTCAGTCAGCACCAGAGAGTTCACACTGGAGAAAAACCTTATGAGTGTAACAAATGTGGAAAATCTTTCCGCTACAGCTCAAACCTCTCTAAGCACCAGAAGGGTCACACTGGAAAAGATCCTTCCAAGTGCAGCAGATATAGGAACACCTTCAGCCAGAGCTCCAGCTACACTAAGCACCAGAAAGGTCATACCAGAGGAAGGCCTTAGGAGCATGGCAAAGGTGAAAAAGCACAAACTATCTGGGGATTCTCCTTGTTCACCTTAAAAGGACTCATTCCTGAGAAAACTTCAGTAAGGGAACCTTTAATGAGAGAGTCGTCAGCCAAGAATTGGAACTTGAACATCCCAAGACCCTTACAGGGGGACTGCCTTTGAGGGCCAGATAGGTGGGAAACTTCCAGGAGCTACACTGCACTTTCTAACTTGTCCAGGTGCTTTGCCAGATTATGTCACTGCCAGATGCCATCTCACCTCTGGCAACTGGCAGATGCCCATGTTCTGTGCCTGTTAGCATACTTAATGAAGGCAGACCTTGTGCTCTCCTTCCCTGGAGGGAGCCATGAGTGATGGGAGCACTTTAGTGTGGCACCATTTTCCACCTGTCCCATCCCCAGTGGGTCAGGCAGGAACCCTTAGTTCTCTCCAGGAGGATCTGGACTAGAGTCTCAGGACTTCAGAGGTTTCCCTTTGTAAGGGGCATTGTTAAATATACAGATGATGTCCACAGTGGGTGTATCAAATCTCTAAATAGCCCAACCCTGGAACTGCCTGCCTCCAGTATATGATAATAAAGGCCTTATTGTTGAAGCCACCTTTAATCCCAGGACTCCATCCAGTGTGTGTGGGGAAAAGATTGAGAACAGAATTGGGTTTTAATAGTGCAAAGAAAGGGAAGTGCTTTTGTGGGGACCCCCAACTTCAACAGCAGGATGGCAAATAATAGCTTGCAGTCTAGTTTAACCTAATTTGCCTTCTGGCCCAAGGCCTCCTGGGACAGACTGAAGTCCTCTGGACCAAATCTGTATCCTGGATGCCAGGACTACCTTTTGGGACCAGAGCTTTGGGGATTGGGCATTTGGTGTAGCAATCTCTAATATTTTTGGGGAAGGAATTGTGTCCCTTGTTCCTGGGGATTTCCCACATTCCCAGTAGTGCTGAGAGGACTGTCTCCTGGGACCTGCCCATGAGTAAATCTCCTTAAGATCAGAATCTGCAGGTAGGTGTCATTAGATGTAAGATATACAGGAGCCAGGTGGAACCAAAAGTGGGTGCAGAAATGCAGGGAGTCAGGGAGACTGGCAAATGGAGGCAATATGGCTGGTGCTGTGCCTGGGCCACATCATACCCATTCACAAGAGCTGATTGTGCTCCACTCCATATTCAGTGACATCATAAGGGTAGCTTGAAGTTAGACATTGTGGAATTTATACCACAAAAATTAGCAAATAGCTCTCTGAAAACAAAAACAAAACTCAGGAAATGATTTGCAGTGTTTGCCAAATTTTCTGACAAATGACCTTGGCCACAGGAGAGACTCGGCTCTGCAGGTCTTGGAAGTCCTGTAAGGATCACCTATGCATCTGGGAGAACTGAACTTCACAAAATGAACAAGAGAAAACCTCACTGGAAAATCTCACTGGCCCCACAATGACCATGTCAGTGCCCATGATACCAGTATGAGGCAGGCAGAAAACTTCTACTGGGGTGAGGAGATGTAATAGAGGGGACAAAAAAGCCACAGTCCCTGACTGAGTCACTTGGCCAAAAAATAACCCACCTGGATGTAATCTACTATACAGGTTGTGATACTTTTGATCCTTGACCATGGTTGTCAAGGTCCCAAGGCAAAAATTGTTGGGGTTATTTACACAGCAGGACATGGTCCAGAAGCACATCCCACAGAGTGGCTTGACCTGCTGAGAACAGCACTGCATCATGGTAGAAACCCCACTGGGCCTCATGAAGGAACCCCACTTTTTCTGAAAGAGGTGTGGGACTTTGTTCTTAAAGGTCACTGGCATCCCAGAAACAACAGCCAGGAAGGGGCAGATGGTTGTGATCTTAGGACTGGGTATGGGATCTGGAACCCTCTGTCCTGCCAGCCACCCGCCCTTATGTCTCCCAAACTCTCCCCTGACACACCTACTCACCCTCTCATATCTGAGTGCCTGGGCCCTCCTGGATGTGTGCTCTCCCCAGATCCACTGGTCTTTGGATAGTGCTTCTCTTTTTCTGCACCCACCTTCTCCACCCTGCTTAGTCTAGACACCCTGTCCACAAGACACCACCTAAGACTCTCCTTCCAAAATCCCCTTCTCAGGCCTTTCCCCAGTCCAGGCCACCAGTACACTGCAGCCTGGACATCCAGAGGCCAAATGGAACTCCGTGTGTGTTCACCAGTGCATGTGTCACCTCCCCCCACAGATGTCCAGACAACTCAGGCCACACACCTAAAAAATACAACTGCTAATTGTGAAAATTGATAAGGGGAAACCCCACTGATGTGGAGTTGGGAGGCCTGCGGGGGGAGCTCTCATGTCCACCTCTCCTGATCAACTGCAGACCCCCACAGGAAGAGGACACCTTGCAACTCTATTATTTTGTCTACTTTACCACCTAGTAGGAGGAGGGAGGAGTTTCTGCTGCCCTAGCAAAAGCCCAGCCAATGAGACACTTACAATTCAGCCAATAAGCAGCCACTGACACATGGGCCTCCCAGTTTCCTATAATGGACTTTTTCCTTATAACAGTCCCCCACTGTCCCTCTTTCTATTACAAAAGAGCCTCCTGTTCTCTGTTCTCCAGACACTCCTGTGGTTTTGCCACGGCTTTCTGGTCCTGAGATGCAATTTGCTGCTCTCCCTGAATAAACCCATTTTGCTGATAAAATAACTGACAGCTTTATTTTTAAAGTTAACATAATCTTCTCCAAAGTATCCTCCTGCCAAACTCTGATCTCCATGGGCAGCCCCTTTCTTCATAAACTATTTGGGATGATCCTTCACACCACATTTATATGCACTCCCCACATGAAGCAGGAAATCCCATCGACTCCATCTTGAAAATCTATCTGGAATCTGATGACTTCTCCCACCTCTCGTGCTTCTATTCTATCCTGCACACAGCCTCACCACAACCCCTTTCCCATCATTGTGTTCATTCAATGTCCATTGGGATATTTTCAAATTCTCACTCAGATCACAGTCATTCCTGTTCAGAATTTTCCGTGGCTCCCAGCACTCTCAGTCCCATGACAGAGGCAGGACTTCTCTCCTTATGCTCCAGATTCCCTGCAGTGGAGACATGAGAACTTTTCTGAATGCTCTCAGAAAAGTCAGTTTTGCCTCTGAGTCTTTGCACACGTAGTTCCCTCTGCCCATACCTCCACATCTTATGCTGAATTCTGGACTGCCTCCCCGTACAATAAGAATACTCCACTGTTCTGAACATACAGCTTCGGTGAGTGACTTAGGACACTGGAGCTCAGAGTCCATCCGGGTGGGGGCCAACAGATCCTTCCTCACCCTTGCCTAGTCGGTTCACTTACTACCCACCAAGTCCAACAACATGGCTGAGTCATGACCTCGGAACGGGTGGCTTCTGAGCCTCCGTCTCTCGATCCGTAAAGTAGACAACGCCCAGGGAGGCCACGGGCATGAGCGGGCTTTGACCGAGGCCTTGGAGGAGAACTCCCGCCCGATGCCCCCCTACAGCCCTGGATCAGACACGGGACATTCGCGACGGCCGCGGGCGCACAGGGCAGAGAGCTGGGGCTTCTCCGACTCCCATGCCTTCCCCGCTCGCGTTTCTGCGGGCCGGGTAGCCTCCTGGACGCTGTGTGCAGCCAGGCAACCCAGCCCCTCCGCCCTGCGCGGACGTAACTTCAAGATGCGAAAACAGTGGTTCGGCCGCAGTCTGCACGGCAGTTCCGGAAATGCCCCGCCCCTGTGCTATCATTGGTCAGAGTACGTACAGTCCGCCCAGACATGGTCCTCTCCTGGCTTTTCATTGGCCAGTTCCAGTGCGCAACACACACACACACACACACACACACACGGCAAATGTCTTCCTGGGTAATGTAGTTCGTGTCGCATGAGCAGTGACGCGAGGTGTGCAGTTCCTGGTCACCTAGGCAACAGCCAAGCGACACCGCGACTGGCTAATGGAAATAATGTCATAGTCGGCGGGCCCTGAACCAATGAAGGCTCAGAGTATGGGCGTGTCCGCGAGGGCACCAGAGGGTGGGGCCGGACCTCCGTCGTCGCCATTGAGTCTTCAGGTTGCAGCTGGTGGGCGAGTCCTCAAGTGGCCGCTGGGGCCTGGAGAGGAGGGAAGGGAGAAGTGCTGCGACGTTCACTACACCTGCAAGCACTTGGCCCGCGACTAATGGTTCCTCTTTCCTAAGCCTCTATTTCCCTGTATGTGGGACAGACGCAAGAGTCTCGACCCCGCCCTCCTTCCTGGGTCCCGGGAGGCAGTTTCCATGTCCTCGGGCGTATTTTGTACCGGGGAAGACTGAGGCCCTGAGTGTGACTGTCAACCCGCGGTCACCACGCCCGGTGAGGGTGAGGGGGTGGGATGAGCCCTCAGGGCTCGTCCCTGTCGCCACCTTGCCTGGCCTTGCCCAGCCCACAGGTTCCAGCCTCGCTGATGGAACCGGCTCAGGTGAGTGGAGGGTGCCCCAAGCCCTCACCAGCTGGACTTTCTGCCCTCTTGAGCCTGGAGCCCAGGTATAGGGAATGGTAGTGTCCTGGGACTCTTCGCCTACACATGAGTCTAGGGCCCTGAGAGTCACTAGCCACGGGAATCCAGGCCAGAGGTTGTATGGAGGAGTTCAGGTTTTTGGAATGCTGGGGGATAAGGTCCCAGGCACAGGGACCAGCATGTGCAAATTGCGTGGAGGTGAGTGGAAGATGTAAGTGTACAGGGAACTGCGGGTAGAAATAGCATGGGGACCGGCATCAGGCCTGGAATGGCAGGATGAGGAGTTGGGCCTCTGTTCTGAGGATGGTGGAAGTCATGGAAAGTTCAGAGCAGAAGAGGGAGGTGATCTGACTCAGGTCTTAACAGCCGTCTTCCGGATGCGAGTAGAGAATAGTCTGGGGGTTGGGTGTGTGTGGTAAGGTTAGAGACAGGAAAGCCGTCGAGGTGACTGCAGTAGTTCAGGTGTGTGCTTTTGGTGCTGGACGTGAGGGGTGCCTGTGCAGGTAGGAGAAACCGTTGGCTCCTAGATCTGCTTTTTAAGTAGAGTGGACTTGATTTCCTAGTGTGGGGCAGTGAGATATCCTGATAGGTTTTTCAGCTGTGGGAGTTGGTGTAAGAAGTAGATTTCAGAGGGAAGATAGTTGGGTTTTGGCCGTATTGTGTTTGAGATGCCAGAGTGACGGCCAAATCGAGGTGCCAAGTGTGCTTTATGCCGGGTCCAAGCTGAAGAAAAAGGAGGGGTGGGGGCTTTGCGTGTGGCCACCGTGTGCAGCTGTGGGATGGGTTCAGGATAGTGACCAATCCTTTGAGCAGAATATAGACCTGGGATGAAAAAGTGAAGCGTAAAAATAACAGGTAGGAAGAGAGTGGAGCCTTAGGTTAGATTGGTATACTTCTCTATGGCTCACAAGGTTTTTGTGGCCATCTTCCTTGGGGGTCTGGGGGTTCTGTCAGGCTGGAAGTAGTGGGCAAAAGGGGTCTGCCCAAGCTAAGATGCCCCAAGCCAAGGGTCAAGGTTAATAAGTCTGGGATTTGTGTATTAGGAGTGAGGACAGCTATGACTGGTGAGGGGACAGCATGAACAAGGGCAGAGGAGGAAGAGAGCAGAGAATCTTACTCTTGATTCTGGGGTGCTGAAGGTTGAAGCAATAAGGCAAGGAGGGGGAGGCGTTAATAAGAAGGGTTATAGCTGCTGCCTCTGGCAGTGAGATTTTTTTTGCTATCTGGGGCAGGCCAGGATCAGTATTAGATCTTCATTCCCTTTTTCAGGTATTCCGTGTGCATATTGGGATATCAGGTTACTAGGAAGTGCCTGTGGTGTGGACAGGGAGAAAGGCAGTGGTACAAGAGGTTGGAGGAGAGATTTGGGGGAGGGTGTCCAAAAAGTGACATGTATAAAGTAAGGGAATGTGAGCCAATGGACCCACGACCCTGGTGTTAGAGGCTTAAGGGTGAGAGTCTAAATGTTCTTATATCGGGGAGGTGTGATTTGGGGGACAAAGGGAAATTGGCCCTTGTGTGGGGAGTTGGTGTAAAGAGTAGATTTCAGAGTGAAAAAAAAAGAATTGGGAAGGGGGTGCTGCATGCAAGGCAACAGCTCAGACAGCATCCATCTGCCCACTTGCCTCTGGTTCCTCTCACTGGATTGGCCTGGATACAGTGACAGTGGAACTCTGAAGATAGAGGGACACCAGTGGTGCCAGGGCCTGTTATCTCCTCTGAGGTAGAGGCCTGAGGGGATGGATTAGATGAGGGGAGGGGATCATGAGAAGAGGAGATGCCAGTGGTAGATGTGACAGAACTTTGAGTCACAGGTCAGGAGCTTGAGTGTGTCCGTTTGACTGTTTTGTTTGTTTTTCAGCCCACCTATTGCTTGCCTGGATCAGCTATCCCATCCTTGCCGAGCCCAGTGACCTTCAAGGATGTGGCCGTGTACTTCTCCAAGGAGGAGTGGGGGATCCTTGATGCAGCCCAGAGATGCCTGTACCACAATGTGATGCTGGAGAACTTTGAGCTCATGACCTCACCCCTTATGTCCTACCCCAGCATATTGGCCAGCTTCTGCCCTATGCCTTTTTCCCATAGAAAGTTCTATTTCTCCTAGAGTTAGACTATGGATGCTGCTTCCTTCCAAGTTTTCCTGCTGGAGGTGCTGTGGGTGCTGGGACCAGGCTGTGTGCATTCCCCTCATCTCTCTCTGAGCAACTTCATGAGCAGTCCTAATAGATGTTGCCCAAGGGCATCATGGCAGTAGAGGGATCAGGCATCTCTGGTCAGCCTAATATCACCAAGCACGACCAATTCCTGGCTGGGTGGCTCAGTGTGTGTCCATGCTGAGGCTTTGCCCTTTCTCCCTGAGACATTTTATGTTTTTATTTTTTTGTTTTTTTATTAAGGTGTCATTTCTATACACTCTTATGAAGGTTTCACAAGAAAAACAAGGTGGTTATTACATTCACCCTTATTATCGAGTGCCCCCCCCATACCCCATTGCACTCACTGCCCATCAGTGTAGTAAGATGCCACAGAGTCACTATTTGTCTTCTCTGAGCTACACTGTCTTCCCTGTGACCCCTCACACCATGTTCACAAATCATAATACCCCACAATCCCCTTCTCCCACCCTCCCCACCCGCCCTCCCACACCCCTCCCCTTTAGTCCCTTCTTGGAGTCTGTGAGTCTGCTGCTATTTTGTTCCTTCAGTTTTGCTTTGTTGTTATACTCCACAAATGAGGGAAATCATTTGGTATTTGTCTTTCTCTGCCTGACTTATTTCACTGAGCATAATACCCTCTAGCTCCATCCATGTTGTTGCAAATGGTAGGATTTGTTTCTTTCTTATGGCTGAATAGTATTCCATTGTGTGTATGTACCACATTTTCTTTATGCATTCATCTGATGGACACTTAGGTTGCTTCCATATCTTAGCTATTGTAAATAGTGCTGCAATAAACATAGGGGTGCATATGTCTTTCTGAATCTGAGAAGTTGTTTTCTTTGGGTAAATTCCTAGGAGTGGAATTCCTGGGTCAAATGGTATTTGTATTTTTAGTTTTTTGAGGAACCTCCATATTGCTTTCCACAATGGTGAAACTAGTTTACATTCCTACCAGCGGTGTAGGAGGGTTCCCCTTTCTCTGCATCCTTGCCAGTATTTGTTCCTAGTCTTTTGGATGTTGGCCATCCTAACTGGTGTGAGGTGATATCTCACTGTGATTTTAATTTGCATTTCCCTGATGATTAAGGATGTGGAGCATCTTTTCATGTGCCTGTTGGCCATCTGTATTCTTTAGAGAAGTGTTCCCTGGGACATTTTCAAACATATAATAGATACACTAAAAAGTTTATTCTTTTAAAGTGTACAATTCAGTGATTTTTAGTATGTTTACACAGTTGTATAAATACCACCATAATCTAATTTTAGAATGTTTGCATCACCTAAAGACAAACTTTGTATCCATTAGTAGTCATGCCCCATCATCCCTCATCCCTTCACCCTCATCCCCAGGCAACTGCTAATCTACCTTATGACTATATAGATTTGCTCGTTCTAGACATTTCATATTAATGGAATCATATAATACATGTTTTTCTTTGGCTGCCACTTAGCATAATGTTTTTGAGTTTTGTCCCACATACAAGTATTCCATTTCTTTTTATGGCCAAATAACATTCAATTGTATAACTATACCACTGTTTGTTTAATCCATTTACCAGTTGATGGGCATTGACTTGTTTCCACTTTTTTGCTGTTATAAAAATGTTGCTATGAACATTCACATACAAGTTTTTGTGTAGATACGTTTTCATTTCTCTTTGGTAGATGCATAGGAGTGGAATTGCCAAACTGTTTTCCAAATTGGCAGCACCATATTACATTCCTGCTGCCATGTATGAGTGTTCCAATTTCTCTACTTTTTTATCAACACTTGTTATTCTGTTTTCTTATAGCTATTCTCATGGATGTAAAATTGTATTTTATTGTGGTCTGGATTTGCATTTCTCTAATGACTAATGATGTTTAACAACTTCATGTGCTCACTGGCTATTTATATATCTTTTTCTGAGAAACGTTTATTCAAGTCCTTTGCCCCATCTCTTCATTCTTGTCCCTGGTAAGGCCTCCTTTATTCTCTGGCTTGGCTGGACACAAGTGGGCCCTTCTCCTGCACAGGGTCCTTCACTCTTATTCTGGCCCCCTTGGCCTGTCAGCGATCTCTTGAACCCATTCCTGTATGTGTCAGTCACACATTTCTAATTAAGTCAACCCATTCCACTAAGTACAACACTCAGTTAACAAGAAATTTCTCTGATTTCAGGTTGTTGGCATGGAATAGAAGACAAGAAGGACTGTTCCAAGCAGAATGCTGCTGTGGAAAGGGTGGCTCAGGTCAGGATACCTAGTGCACATCCTTCTACCCAGAAGGCTGACAACTGTGACATGTGTGGCCCATTCTTGAAAGACATTTTGCACCTGGAAGAACACGAAGCAACACATCCAGAGAAGACCCCCTATATGTGTGGAGCATGTGGAAGAGAATTTTGGTTTAGTGCAAACCTTCACCAGCACCAGAAGGGGAATGATAGAGAGAGGCCCTTTAGATGGGACAAGGATAGGGACTTATTTATGTGGAGCTCTGTAGTCTTCCTGTCAGAGAAGCCATTCACTTGTGGGGACTGTACTAAAGATGCCTCAGACAGCCATGATCTCCTCCAGTACCCAGCCATTGACAGTAGTGGGAAGCCATATAGCACAGAGTGCAGGGAAGCCTTCCCACACAGTTCTAAGCTTGGACAGCTTCCAGAAGTCCATACCATAGAGAAGTTCTTCAAATGCAGTGACTGTGGAAAAGCCTTCCAGAAGAGCTCCACCCTCCTCAACCACCTAAGGACTTACTCTGTAGAGACACCATTTAGATACCCAAGAGTTGAAAATTCCTTAGAGGATAAATTAACCCTTGTTAATCACCAAAAATTCCACACTACAGAAACATCTCATGTGTGTAGGGAGTATGATAAAGTCTTTAGTCATCCATCTAAACAGAGGAAGCACCAGAAATTTCATGCTGGAGTAAAACATTATGAGTGCAGCGACTGTGGGAAAACCTTTAGTCACAAACTCAAACTTGTTCATCACCGGAGAATTCATACAAGAGAAAGGCCTTATGCGTGTAGTGAATGTGGGAAACCCTTCAATAACAGATCACATCTCACTAGGCATGAGAAAGTTCACACTGGAGAAAGGCCTTTTGAGTGCAGCAAATGTGGAAGAGCCTTCAGCCAAAACTCCAATTTCCTTCGGCACCAAAAAGTTCACACCCAAGTAAGACCATATGAGTGCAATCAGTGTGGTAAAGCTTTCAGCCGAAGCTCTGCTCTCATTCAACACTGGAGAGTTCACACTGGTGAAAGGCCTTATGAGTGCAGTGAATGTGGAAGAGCATTTAACAATAACTCTAATCTTGCTCAACACCAGAAGGTACACACTGGAGAACGGCCTTTTGAATGTAGTGAGTGTGGAAGAGACTTCAGTCAAAGCTCCCATCTCCTTAGACATCAGAAAGTTCATACTGGAGAACGGCCTTTTGAGTGCAATCAATGTGGGAAAGCCTTCAGCAATAGCTCCACCCTTATTCAGCACCAGAAAGTACATACTGGGCAAAGGCCTTATGAGTGCAGTGAGTGTAGAAAAGCCTTCAGCCGCAGCTCCAGCCTGATTCAACACTGGAGAGTACACACTGGAGAAAAGCCTTATGAGTGCAGCGAATGTGGGAAAGCCTTTGCTCACAGTTCCAGTCTCATTGAGCACTGGAGAGTTCACACAAGAGAAAGGCCTTATGAGTGCAGTGAATGTGGAAAATTCTTTAGCCAAAACTCCATTCTTATTAAACATCAGAAAGTTCACACTGGAGAAAGGCCTTATAAGTGCAGTGAATGTCAGAAGTTCTTTAGCCGAAAATCCAGCCTCATTTATCACTGGAGAGTTCACACTGGAGAAAGGCCTTATGAATGCAGTGAATGCGGGAGAGCCTTCAGCAATAACTCGCACCTGATTCGTCACCAGAGAGTTCACACACAAGAAAGGCCCTATGAGTGCAGCCAATGTGGGAAAGCCTTTAGTGAAAAATCCACACTTGTTCGACACCAGAGAGTTCACACCAGAGAAAGGACTTATGAGTGTGGCCACTGTGGGAAAATCTTCAGCCGCCTCTGCAACCTTGCTCAGCATAAAAGGATTCATACCCGAGTAGAGCCTTATGGAAATGGTTTTGTGAGAAAATCTCCAGCCAGGTCAAACTTCATGTAGTAGAATACCCAGAGAGAAATTATCTACACATACCACTAATCTGCCTTTTCTGAGCAGACCAGGAACCTCGGCAGAGCTATCTCCCCACTGGAGCATAAACATCTTTCCAGCCTCCTTGAATCCAGATATTTGCAGCAATCATCTACATATACGAGGAAGAAAGAGCTACCTTTGCCTGACTCCCTCTTTCCTATAAGGAATCAGGATTGTCCTGGGTGAATTGGAGTGGCTTTATTCCCATTACCATTAGGGTTAGGGAATAAACTGACCCCATTCCAATCAGAGGGCTTTGAGGGATGTCCAGTTTGGGCTTCTCAGGGAGATGCATGATCCTTATGAATGTGGTCAAGTCTGCATGTAATTCCAGTGACGTGTCCAGTAAGCCCACAAATCACCCTCCCCTGAAACCACTAATCTTGTTCTCAATATTTCATAATAAAGTCCTTATAAGGCATATCACGTTTAGTCTTGGGGGTTGTAGTGGGGTAGGTTGAGAGAAGATATGGGTAGAGTTGGGGAATGGCTTATAGAGGGCACCCAAAAGTATGTGCCACAGGTACTAGAAATGCAGGGAGTTGCTCTCCTGTTGTGGCCTACTTTGCATTGCTCTCTGAAGGACTGGGAAAAACAGGCTTGTGGAGTGAACATTGTGGCCTATGTCTCAGAGTTCCTGAGGGCCCAGAGCTCACCCTGAGGAAGGAAGGTACTACTTTGCAACACGAGAGTGGACTGTTGGGTTAGGAGGCAGGTCCTTAGTTCCCAGGGAGAGAAGTCTGGGCTCCCCATCTGACAAGTTGTCTTCTGGTTCCTAAAAAGGAGTTGACCCTGAGAGACCATTAGAGTCTCAGTGGGTACTATATATGGATAGAGAAGCACTGGGTGTGTGGTAAGGGGAAGTCAGACTGTAATAAACTATAGGCCTATGCCACCTTGTACAGAATACCACCTGCAGTTATCCAGTATGCAGGGTGAAGCAGGTATAATGAGACCCACAGGAACCTTGTGGGAGCCGTCATTATTACAGCAACACAGGGTGTGGAGAAGACTGCTAAACTAGAAGGGACCTGGCTATTCTAAAGGTACATAAAAATTTTTCTGGATGACTATGGCCAAGTGGGATAAGAGTATGCAGGACTCAGGACCTGCAGACCTTATTTTAGACCATAACTACAATCCAAATAAATGTTTTATGAATTCATGTATCCTCACTGGGCAGTTCACCTCATGGCTGTCGCTGCGTAGGTAAGAACGCCCAGCACCAAGAGAAGACAAAGCTCGTGGTCTGGAGAGTGGTTTGTGTGTAGCCAGGTTTCTTGAAAGTGCACAGCCATGGTCTTCATTACTCCACTCTGGTTGCCCCCAAGCAGATACGTCTTTTTTTTTTTTAATGTTTTGTTCCTGAATTCTTTTCTAGTCATTTTTTTTCCATTTGTATTTTTCTTAATTTTGGGTGTCATTAATATACAATTACATGAGCAACATTGTTACTAGATTCCCCCAATTATCAAGTCCCCCCCACATACCCCATTACAGTCACTGTCCATCAGCATAGTAAGATGCTATAGAATCACTACTTGTCTTCTCTGTGTTGTACTGCCTTCCCTGTGCCCTACCCCTCTACATTATGTGTGCTAACTGTAATGCCCCTTTTTCCCCCCGTCCCTCCCTTCTCACCCATTCTCCCCAGTCCCTTTCCCTTTGGTAACTGTTAGTCCATTCTTGGGTTCTGTGAGTCAGCTGCTGTTTTGTTCCTTCAGTTTTTCTTAAGCCCCAGAAAATAATAGCCAGAGTAGCCAGCAAAAGTATGGCATTTAATACATTTTGGACATAAGGGTCATTTAGCCCCACTGGAAATAAGGACACCTCATTATTTCCGTAATATTCCAAGGTCATGACCTTCCCCCAAAGGCGTACCAACTATCGGTATAACATGATTTCCCTTTCTTATTACAAACTCCCCCAAGAATAGAAGACAGCTTTCTCAATAGGATGAAGAGCTTACATACAAAAACGTACAGCAAACATAATTAATTAATTGAAACCTACAGCAAACACCATACTTAATGGTAAAAGACTGAATGTTTTTCCTCTAAGATTAGAAACAAGACTAGGATGTCAACAATCACCACTTCCATTCAACATTCCACTGGAGGTTCTAGCCTGTGCGATAAGGAAGGGAAAAAAAGGCATCTGAATTAAAAAGGAAAAGTGAATTTCCCTTATTCATAGATACAATTGTCCATGTACAAAAATAAGAAAAGCCAATGAGAAAATTGGCGTCCTACATCCTTTTTTGTACATAGGGACATTTTATTCTCAACACACCCCATAGAATGAAAACAACCCCCAAGATTATAGTTAGCTTTGAAAGAAAAAGGCCTATGTTATCATATAATTCAGAGCAGTATGAGGTGCTATATTCCAGGGATGAGTGATTTGAAGGCTGGACAAATCCATGACAGATATCGTGTGTGAGTCAACAATGTCCATAAAAAGATAGATCTTTGATGGAATCCCTTGGGCTGTTCCTGGTTGGAAAGGCGCCCCAAGCAGGCAGGGGCATGTCCCTCGGGAAATGGGCAACCATGGGACTGGATCTCCAGTTTCCTTTGGGAAGGACTCCTTGCTGTATGCAAAAGAGATGGGGATGACTCCCTGAACCTGGTGGCACCCAGGGGAATGGGGTCACTGCTCTACAGCAAATTCAGTTGCTCTTGTAGGTTTCACTCTCCAGGTCCACCCGGTGCGGACTGAGAGGGGAAATGGATAAAGATTACTCATCAGTACCGGTGGAGGCATATGTATGTGCATCAAAACAGGGAACCTAGACATGGACCCACACATATAGGCCCAAGTGATTTTTGACAAGGGTGCAAAAGCAACTAAATGGAGGAAGAACAGCTTTCTTAACAAATGGTGATGTAGTGAGTGAATGTACACAGGTAAAAAATTAGTAAATACATAAAAATTAAACTCCACCTAAATCTAATACCTCATACAAAAATTAACTGAAAATAAATCGCATATTTAAATATAAAAGAGAAAACTATAAATTTTTTAGAAAACAACACAGGAGAAAATTCTTGGGACTCAGGATCAAATAAAGGGTTCTTAGACTGAAGGAGCACAATTCATAAAAGGAAAAATCGACAAATTGGACCTCATCAAATTGTTCTTAAAATAAGAAAATCATAGAGGTGAGCAGATTATTGTTTAACAATGGTGAGAGATAGGGAGCTTGCTATAAGGACAACAGGAGGGGAAGCTGTACGGTGTTTGAATAGGTCTGTATGTCGACTGAGGTGATAAATTACATGAACCTACACATGTGATAAAATTGCATAGAGATACATACACACACGTGTGTGTGCGCATGTATAACTGGTGAAATCTGAATGAGCTCTGTGGATTGTAAAAAAGTAGAGTCATTAAATGTTAGATTTTTTTTTTTTTTAAGTCACAACCGTACAAAAGCAGCAGCCATGATGACTGAAGCCATGATAACTTCCCTTCACTAACAGGGAAAAGCCAACTGCAGAAGTCACCTGATGCCACAGCAGACAGACATGAAGACAAAGTCAGAGGTCTGGAAATGCAGAGAGTCAAGAGAAGGGTCACTCGACACACTGAGAATGCCCTCATAACGTTGTCATGGTTGCCAGCTGTCTGGCTTCTTTAGGGACGTCTGCCTCCCCATGCCTCAGTCTGTTGGGCTGCTATAACATAATACCGTAGGCTCAGTGTCTTACAAACAACAGAAATTTATTTCTCACAGTACTAGAGTCTGGGAAACCCAAGATCAAGGTGCTGGGAGATTCAGTACCTGGTGAGGAGCTGCTTGCTGATTCATACCCATCTTCTCACTGTGTGCCCACACCGTGGAAAGTGGGAGTTCTTGGAGTCCTCTTTTACAAAGGCACTGATCACATTTACGAGGGCTCCACTCTCAGGAACTAATCACCTCCCAAAGGCCTTACTTTTAAATATCATTACATTGGGAATTAGGTTTTAACCTATGAATTTTGGGGGACACAAGCTTTTAGTCCATATCACCCTACTAGAATGTCAGCTGCATGCAGGAGGGTCTCTGTGTGTTTTGTCCAGGCTGGGTGTGTTCAGTCTCCAGCACACAGTAGCAATCCACACAGCATGGGATAAATATGTAAGTGGACTCAGGTAACATACTTGAGTGCAGGAAGAGTTTACTACCCTTTCTCTATGGTGTCCATCTCTCTCTGTCTTCGGAATCAGCTGTGATGATGGGGCTGTGGTTGGGGCCCAGCACAGACCTGCAGAGCAGTGTGGGTCCTGCAGAGCAGCTGCTCACTCAGCAGACGTTCTCTGCAGTTCTGCTGTGTGCCAGGCCCTTGCCTGTGCTCTGGGATAGACATGTTTCATTTCAACCTGATGGGGAATATGGAGGTGTAATGTGCACATAGATCAAAGAAGAGGGCCATGGTGGACAGCAGAACCTTACTTGGCCTTACTTGGAGCTCTGAAGGAAATGGGGCAGAAAAGCGACAACTTTTCTGGCCACCGCTTTGAGCTTCTCTGAGGAGGTAACTCCAGGGAGGAGTACTCTGGCCAGAGAAAACTTTGTGCAGAGCCCCCAGGCAGGAATGGTGTATTTGAGAGCCGCGAGCCCCAGCAGCCCACGGTGTGGGTGAGGCAAGCTGCGCGTCAGGGACCAAGCCATGCTCCCCCTGTGGTGAGACAGACTTGTGTGGGGAACTGCCTTTGCAACTCAGCCTCGCCACGAGGGTGGCCGCTGAGAACTGCCTTTAAATCTCAGCCACGCCAAAGGTGGCCGCTGAGAACTACCTCTGAATTAAATCTCAGCCACGCCAAAGATGGCTGCTGAAAGCCCCCTGGGGTTCAGCTGCGCATGCGCACAACTCTGAGCCTGATTCGGAAAAGTGAAAGTTGCCTTATTAGCATAGGTGACCGCCGTGAGAGACTTCACCCTATATATCCCATGCCCTGAGCCCCAATAAAACGAGTTCTCCCTTCGAGTGAACTTCCTGTCGCGTCTGATTGTCTCCGGGGAAAGGGGAGGCCAGCGGCGAGCGGCCAGCGGCCAGCGGCGGCGGCAGCAGAGGCTGGAGCGGCTGCAAGCGGTGGCGCCGCCGAGCTCCGGAGGCTGCGGGAACGGGTGGACAGCCGGCGCTTACCTCCCTTGCTCTGCCTATCGGGGCGAGCCTCTCTCCCTGCCTTCCTCCCCTCCGCTGGTTCGGAGGGTCGCAGAAAGAGCTTGTAACACAAAGAGCTGTAGTCCTGACCGAGAGCAGGACCGGCGGGAGAGAGGGGAAAAAACCCGATAGACTTGCTGCTCTGAGGGAGGCCTGGGCTGCGTGTGGCACTGGGGCAGAGGCAAATCTCAGTGGGCAGATGACGTGACACCAGGAGCTCCCAGAGCAGGAAGGACAATTCAAGGTAAGAATGCAAGTGGATACTCGGGGAGCCTTTATGTTGGTGGAATGAGGGCCTGAAACAGCTTCAACTTGTCCTTGGCTGTAGCAGAGAAACTCGGGGCGGGGCCCCAGGAGATTCTGCCCTCGGACACCCTTGGCAGGAGAGGGGATGTCGACAAGTGGGGACCACTGCCGGAAGGGCCACACATCAGGCAGAACCTCTCCCTTCCAGGGGACTGAAACCCAATTCCAAGGGGCTGCCACCAAAATTCAGGCACAACTGTAAGCAGGGCACAGTGAGGTCAAAGCCCTGTCTCCCGTCCTCACTTGGCCGCCTCCTTTGGCTCAGTTTGCAGGCAGGTGTCTCTTTAAGGAGGGAAGGTCCCAGATCCTGGTGCATGAACTCTAGGGACCAAGAGAGGGCCCCTCTTCCCTCACAGTTCCAGCAAATCCCTTGACTGCCTCTCTTTAGCCTGACTTGCCCACATGACCTTCCCTGACCCCCCGTCACCACAGCGGCAGGCTGAGTGCCCATGACCAGGCCTGATGCACATGCCTAGCAAACACTTGACGAGCGAGTGAATGAGTCATCACCAGACACACTTCCTTGTTCAAGCAAGCTCCTCTGCAGGCCGTTCTCCTTTTCTCCCAGGTAAAGTGAGCTACACTGGTCCGATTAGGGCTTAGGGTGCTAAATGATTAAATTCCAGAGTTTGGCTTTACAAAGAAAGTCACCAATATTAGGAGAAGGTGACTCACTGTTACAAAGTGAGTGTTTGTGTCTCCCCAGAATTCCTGTGTTGAAGCCTGACGCCCTCTGTGATAACATTAGGAGGCAGGGCCTTTGGGAAGTAATTAGGCTTGGATGAGGCAGGGCCCCCATGAAGGGATTAGTGTCCTCATGTGAAGCGAAAGATGCCAGAGCTTCCTCTTCCTGCCAAGTGAGACCCAGCAAACAGCCACCTACAAGCCACAAAGAGTTCTCTGGCCGAGGAAGCGAACTGGCCAGCGGCTGGATCTTGGACCTCCCAGCCTCTAGAACTGTGAGAAATAAATTTCTGTAAGCCGCAGTATGGTATTGTGTTCTAGGAGCCCAAACATACTGAGATACATGCCAAGCGATGAGGAAGGGTCCCCCTTCATGGGTATGGGCAAAATATGATTGTGTCTGGCCTCATGAACCAGGTCACAGAATCTTCTAAGACATGGTATCAGACAGATGTTCAGAGTTTCAATCTTACATTCATTCAATATGGACACACATTTATTCTTAACTGCCACCAAATTGTTTTGTTTTCGGTGAAAATGCAAATTGATGCTTGCCTTGCTGACATGGGACTAAGCATGTCACATACCATAGTGAAAACATAAGACACTTGGCCTCTGCAGGTGAACTGTAGAGTGTAAGAAACACATTGTTTGGCACTAGTCCCCAATATCCGTGAAGACTTGAGCCCTGGCTAGTATGTGGCTAGGTCTTTAATAAACGCAAATGTGTCCACCATCTGCAAAGGTGCAGATGTAATCGTGAGGACAGATTTAAGGGTGGCAGAGGGTTGTTGTCTGGCCTGATAGCAAGGGTGGAGGGCAGAGAAAGAGGGAGGAAATCACTGCAACTGAGGGAGTGAGTGGAAGGACTCATGGAGAAGCAACATCTCAGCTTAACTGTTGAAGGGGTGTCACTGAGACAGAGAAGATGGGGGCGACCTGACAGGCTGAGGGCACAAGCAAATGCCCAGGCGCTGGCCATTCTGGGTGGACTCCAGGGAAGGGCTACCACTGGCTGGGGAGAGAAGACTATCTCCTGCAGCCTCGCCAGAGACCACCACTGCGGGGTGCTGGTGTCGGCTTGGCGGGTGAGGTTCAGGCAAGTGATGGAATGAGTGAGCCCCACCCAAACGGGTGCCTGGGAAGGTCGCGAGGTCAGAGCCACAAGGTTTTTTTCCCAGGTGTTCCAGTGTCACCAGGGAAACATTACCTTCCACTCCCTCCCCAACAGGTTGGCTGCTGTGTATGGATACCTAGAGGGAGACCAAAAAGCTGGCTGAGGACAAGTGCAGATGACCCTTCACCACATGGAGGGCGCGGTCTTCCGGGATCTAACCGGGCCACCCAGAGTGTACAAAGGATGGAGCTCTAATGACCGATGTCTACCCTACCCCCCATTTACTTGGAGATCTGAGCCCTGCCTGGCTCAGATGGATTTTAATTCTGCTCCCACAGAGACCCCCACATTGGAAGCAATTATTACATCCAGGAAGGAGCACCTGAGCTGGCCTGGGTGGGCATGTACCTTAGTGTTAGGGAGAGGCGGAGCAGACTGGCTGAAAACTGCCAATGCAATCCTCCCCTGGGGTTCCACCTGGCATGGCTGTCACCCACCCCGCCGTCAGGAAGTGGGAGAACCACCCTGGCTGGAGAAGGCAGCAGTGCCTGAGCGCTGCGGCAGAAAGGCCCTCAAGTCTGGGGCCACGTCTCTCTCTCCAGACATGCCTCCCAACTGACATTCTCTTCTTGGCAGGAAGCACAATTTTTTAACCAGGGAAAAAGCTACGACCAACATACAAGTTTTGCTGATCTGATATTTTATTTACCTTTTGAGGACATAGTTTCCAAAATTTTTTAAATAAAAAGGACCCACCAACCAGAAGATATGGATCCATATGTTGATTCAACCACTTTCTCCCTTGAGTCCTGGGACAGTGGCTCCAAGAACAATGAAAGCCATGGTGTGCAGACACCAGGAACACTGGCTGGGTCACAAGAGCCACATCCCAGAATACAGGGTCTTCTTTCTTAGTCCCATGAGGTGAACATGCCCAGGAAGGCTACATGAATCCAGAACTGTAGATTAGCTGCTGACAGTGACCCTGACCACAGGTAACAGGTCTGCAGTTCCTGAGCTCTACAATTCTCACCCCATGAAACCACAATTGCTAGAACATCTGTGGATGCCTCTTTAGAACTAAGTCAAACCCTCTACTTTACTGGACCACCCATTCCATACTACTTCACTCAGTGTTCTGCCCACCTGCTCTTTCCAACAGGCCCCTGTAGATCTAGAACTTACCTGCACATTCTGGATTTCAGAGAACATAGCTTCCGAATTGGCTCTGGGAAGAGCTTCTGGAAATACTCTAACCAATGATGAAGGTTGAGGAACATTCCCTGGGAGCACGGGACCCAGCTCATGTTGTCCCTAGACACATGAGTGATCTTATGCCAACCACCCCACTCAGGATGAGCTCTGGCCCACAAGTGAACCTGACACGCAGGCTACAAGACACCCACAAAGCCCTTCTGTCTTGCCATGGAAGTCTCAGGCTCCAGTGCAAATTAGGCCAACCTCAACTGGAGCTTATCTGTGCCATCCTGTTATCCCCACTGTGGCACATAAAAGTCAGGGACCACCCCAAAGAAGGCATTCCCTCTATTCATGAGTCCAGTTTTGTTCGCAGTCCCTCCACACACACGGGATAGAAACCCCAGTATTAAAGGTGGTTTAAACAATAAGGCCTTTATTACCATATATTCCAGAGCAGTGTGACAAGTCAGCTCCAGGGTTGGATAAATCCATGAAACAGGAACAATGTCAGTAGCGTCCATGAAAATAGTTAACTTTCCTGGGAAGCCCCCAGCTGACACTGTTCAGCTATTCTTGCCCAGAGCTAGGTCATGCCCATACCTAAACCAGTCAGAGGGAGGGAATGAGCCCATCACAGCCTCCACCACTCACGGTTCTCTCTTGTAAAGAGCAGACAGCACAGAGGTCTTCTGTCCCTGAGCACATTGGGGATGGATGCACACTTCAGGGACCTGCCAGGTGGTAGAGGTGTGATGGCTTCTGTCACAGACACTAGCACTGACCACACTGCCACCAGCCTGGGCAGGTCAGAGTGCAACCTGGCTCCTGAAAGCTTCCCATACCCGGCACCACCCCAGGATGTGTGTTGGGGCGTGTCAGGTTTCACTTTCAAAAGGCTATCTGCCTCAACCTGCTTTCAGGAGTGAGACCTCTCCTGTTGAACCAGCTGCAAGCCATGGCTAAAGGCTTCCCCACATCATGTCCTACTGCTGTTCTCCAGTGTGGACTTTCTGGTGCTGCAGGAGGGTAGAACTATGTTTGAAGGCTTTCCCACATTTTGTACATTCATAGGACCTCTCTTCAGTGTGGAATTGCTGGTGTCGATTACGGTAGGACCTGGTAGTGAAGGTTTTCCCACACAGGCTGCACTCATAAGGCCGTTCTCCAGTGTGCACTTTCCAGTGCTGGTACAGGCCAGAGCGGGTCACATAGGCTTTTCCACACTCACTGCACTTATAGGGCCGTTCTCCAGTGTGGACTCTCCGGTGAAGAATGAAGCTATGGCTGTATTTAAAGAACTTCCCACACTCCCTGCACTCAAAAGGCCTCTCTCCAATGTGGACTCTCCGGTGCCGAATGAGGGTAGACAGAACGCTGAAGGCCTTCCCGCACTCGTTGCACTCATAGGGCCGCTCTCCAGTGTGGATTCGCTGGTGCAGAACAAGTGCATCTTTGCGGCTGAATGTTTTCCCACATTCAGCACATTTGAAAGGCTTTATGCCTGTGTGAACCTTCTGGTGCTTCCTCAGTTTAGATGGATAACTGAAGGCCTTCCCACATTCATTACACATGTGGGATGTTTCCCTAGTGTGAGCTTTTCGGTGACGAACAAGGGTTGAGTTCTCCCTGGGGTCATTTCTACTTGCTGGGCACCTGAAGGGTCTCTCTTTGGAGTGAGTCATCAGGTGGTCGAGGAGCATGAAGGCCTTCAGGAAGGTTTTCCCGCAGTTGCTGCACTTGAAAGGTTTCTGTGTTGCATGGACTCCCAGCTGCTGCTGGCCACTGGAGCTGACCGGGAGGGCCTCCTTGTGCTCACTGCTCCTGTGTGCCTTCGCTTTGCTGTGGACAGCCTGATGCTGGAGGAGGCCTAAGACGGCAGAGGCGTCCTTCCCAGACTCCCCACACAGAAAGGGCTTCTCTGACAGGTGGGCTCTGCAGCTATTCATCTGCTTTGGAGGGGCTTCCTCATTCTCCAGGCTACACAGACAACCTGAAATAGAAAAGTCAGTTACTAAGAACTGGGTTAGAGAAAGGAGACACCTTCATCACCAGTGCGTATCAGACACATCCAGGCAGGGGTCCAGAGAATTGCCAGGAGGTTGCTGGGAAGGTGTGGGTGAGAAAGGGCTGGCCCAGCAGAACAGGGCTCTGCCAGATCACAGAACTGGGAAGACCTCAACAGGGATGAGGACACAAAGATAGGACAGTGCTGGGGTCTCCAAGTCACCCCTCTGCTTCAAGCAGGGCCTGAGCTGCTGCTGACAGTGAACATTGTTAATAAGGTGTGTCTACTCTGATGAAAACACAACTGTCACGCAGTGACTGGTGTTCAAGTATTATTTAAGGATATATGTGCATCTCAAGTCACATGCACAGGAAGTCACTAGTGGACAGCTCTGCATTGGCCAGAGAAGGGGAAATGACAAGATACAGAGGCCAGAGAGGAGGGTTACCCAGTGCCTGAGAGCCATGGTATAGATGGCAAGACCACAGAGTGTGTCCAGAAGGAAAATAAAGGTGGGAATGTGTGGTCACTGGCCTCAGCACCAAGTGTCAGCACATACAGATACCCAGCATGCCATGAGCCCGTCACTGGAACCAAGACACCGCACTCACCATCGCCAGGACTCCTCCTGGCCTCTGCTTTGCTGACCAGAGTTGCGTCCACCACACTGGGCACCCAGGGCTCTTCAGCACCCTCCAGCTGAGCAACCACTCGGGACCTCGAAGGTGCAAATCCTAGGGGGGAGAAAGGCAGTAAGGGGCCAGCCCAAGCCAAGGTTTATCCACCCCACCCTATAGGAAGCTCATGTCCTCATGGCAACAGGAATGAAACTGAATGTTAGAAAAGGAACCTCCTCTGGACATTAAAAACATTGTTAAGAGGGTAGATCCCATGTTATGTGTTTACCACAATTTAAAACAAAAATAATATCCTACGAAGCAAAACTGACATAATTTAAGTAAGAAATAGATAAACAATAATAGTTGGAGACTTCAATTTCTAACTTTCAATAATAGATAGAATTACTAGACAGAAAATGAACAAGGATATAGCACTTGAATAACATTAAAAATCAACTAGACCTAACAGACATCTATAGAACATGCCACCTAAAACAGCAGAATACATATTCTTCTCACATTCTTACATGCACACAGAACATTCTCCAGAATAGACCATTTGCTAGAACACAAATTAAGCCTCAATAGGTTTCAGAGAATTGGAATCATACAAAGTATATTCTCTGAGCACAAAGGAATTAAAGCAATAATTGACTGCAGAAAGAAATCTGGGAAACTCATAAATTTATGGGATTCAAATAAAGCAATCCTAAATAATCACAAGGAAAATTACAAAGTACTTTGGGATGAATGAAAATGAAAATACAACATACTAACATTGGGGTGGGGATGGCTCAAAATCCAACCTTCCAACTGTGCCTTGGTCTTTCTAATGACTAGCCCCCATCCTGAAGCTATTTGGGGGTCCTCAGCCACCAGTCAATCCATTAGCATACAAAAGACATTTATCACTGCAGAATTTCCAAGGGTTTTAGAAGCTGTGTGCCAGGAACTGGGAAAAAGACAAAATATAAGCTTCTTATTATATTGCAACACCCATATTTAAACAGCTCTCAAACCAATAACCTAACTTTATACATCAAGGAACAGGAAAAAGAAAAGCAATTAAACCCAAAGCTAGCAGAAGGAAGGAAATAATAAAGAACAGAAATAAATGAAATAGAGATTAGTAGAACAGAATCAATTAAATCAGAATTTTGTTCTTTGAAAAGATTGACAAAATTGACAAACTGCTACATAGACTGACAAGAAAAAAACAGAGAGAAGATTCAACTTCTTATTACAAACAGGAATGAAAAAGGAGACATCTAACAACCTCACAAAAATAGAAAGGATTGTAAGGAAATACTATGAACATTATGCCCACAAATTAAATAACTTAGATAAAATGGACAAATTCCTAAAAGAGACACAAAATACCAAAATTGACTCAAGAAAAATAGAAAATTTGAACAGATTTAAAACCTTCACCCACCCACCAAAAAAAAAAAAAAAAAAAAGCCTAGGCCCAGATGGCTTCACCAGTAAATATTAACACTGAAATAAAAATTAGCACCAATACTTCACAAATTCCTCCAGAAAACAGAAGAAAAGGGAATACTTTCCAATCATCCATGGAAGCCAAAGTTACCCTCATACTTAATGCAAAGATATTATGAGAAAACTACACTGCTGGTAATTCTTATGAATATAGATGCAAAACCCCTCAACAAAATACTAGCAAACCAAGTCCACAAATATACAAGGATTACAACCCCTTAAAGAGTGGAATTTATCCTAGCAATACAAGGCCAATACGAAAATCAATTTCTGTAATATACCATGTTAAGAGAATAAGGGAGAAAACTCATGATCATTTTAATAGACATGGGAGTATTAGAAAAATCGAATGACCTTTCATGATAAATGTACTCCACAAACTAGGAAGAGAAGGGAACTTCTTCACTTGAAAAGGGCATCTGCAAAAAACCTACAGCTAACGTCATACTTTCTAGTGAGAGACAATATTTTTCCCATAAGATTGGGAACAAGACAAGGATGTCTACTCTTGTCACTTCTATTCAATAAAATTTTGCAGATTCTAGCCAGGTCAGTTTGATAAAGGAAGAAGTAAAAATATCTCTATTTTATCTATCTTACATTATGCATGTAAAGAAAATACCAAAGAATCCACTTAAAAAACGATTAAAACTAATAAATGAGTTTTTATAGCAAGGTTGCAGTTTACAAAATCAGTATACAAAAATCTGTATTTCTATACACCCACAATGAACAACCCAAAATGAAGTTAAGAAAATAATTCCACTTAAACTAGCATCAAAAATACTTAGAAATAAATTCAGTATTGTACACTGAAAACTACAAAACGCTGTTGAAAAAAGTTTAAAGAGCTAAATAAAAGATATCCCATGTTCATGAATTGAAAGATATTAAAAAATTCAGCATCCATTCATGATTAAAACTCTCAACAAAATGGGTACAGATGGCAAGTACCTCAACATCATAAAGGCTATATATGACAAACCCACAGCTAACATCATACTTAACAGCGAGAAGCTGAAAGCTTTTCATCTAAGTTCGGGAACACGACAGGGATGCCCACTCTCTCCACTGTTATTCAACATAGTACTGGAGGTCCTAGCCACGGCAATCAGACAAAACAAAGATATACAAGGCATCCAGATTGGTAAAGAAGAAGTCAAATTGTCACTATTTGCAGATGACATGATACTGTACATAAAAAACCCTAAAGACTCCACTCCAAAACTACTAGAACTAATATCTGAATTCAGCAAAGTTGCAGGATACAAAATTAACACACAGAAATCTGTTGCTTTCCTATACATTAATGATGAACTAACAGAAAGAGAAATCAGAAAAACAATTCCATTCACAATTGCATCAAAAAGAATAAAATACCTAGGAATAAACCTAACCAAGGAAGTGAAAGACCTGTACTCTGAAAACTACAAGACACTCCTAGGAGAAATTAAAGAGGACACTAACAAGTGGAAATGCATCCCATGCTCTTGGCTAGGAAGAATAAATATTGTCAAAATGGCTATACTACCTAAAGCAATCTACAGATTCAACGCAATCCCTATCAAACTACCAACAGCTTTCTTCAATGAACTGGAACAAATAACTCAAAAATTCATATGGAACCACAAAAGACCCCGAATAGCCAAAGCAATTCTGAGAAGGAGGAATCAAACAGGGGGAATTATGCTCCCTGACTTCAAACTCTACTACAAAGCCACAGTAATCAAGACAATTTGGTACTGGCACAAAAACAGACCCACAGACCAGCGGAACAGAATAGAAAATCCAAACATTAACCCAAACATTTACAGCCAATTAATATTTGATAAAGGAGCCTTGGATAAAAAAGAAAAAAGAAAAAAAAATTAAGATATTAAGATGGCAATACTCCCCAAATGATCTGATTAAAATTCATGGCTCAAGCCTGATCCAAAGAAGACCCTATAAAATTTCTTTTGGAGGAGGAAAGCAAAACCCAGAGCCCAGTGGGGCCATGGCTTTAGCAGAGTAACAGGCCAGAGAGAGGCAGAGCTGGATGAGATTTTTTGGGGAAATTATAAACATCTGAACCCCAAGCCCTACTCCAGGAGGTTGTGGAGCAGCAGGCGTTGAGGCTGCTAACAGGGATGCTCAGAGAGAGGCAGGGAAGAGTACACTGTGCAGTCCTGGCACTGAAAGCACCAACAGGGAACCTGGGGAAGAAGCAGCCTCTGTGCTGGGGCTTTAGGATGGACAGAACTTCCCATGGTAAAAGGCAGAGGTGGTCAGTTTGCTGGACGAGGGTGTGAGGGACTTACCCAGTGAGCCAATGAGCTCAAAGTTCTCCAACATCACATCACAGTACAGGCTTCTCTGGGTCAGATTAAGGAACTCCCATTCTTCTCGGGAGAAATACACAGCCACATCCTCAAAAGTCACCCAGCCCTGGAATGATGGATTCAATTGAGCCTTGCGGTAAAAAGTGGGCAGAAAAGCCAACCAAAATATGGAAAAAGGGACACATACAGATCCTTGACCTGTGCCTCAGGGTCCTGCCACATCTCTCATTGACATCATCTTTCCCTCTGAGCCCTCAAATCCCCACCGCCAGCCCACACATACCCTCAACCTCCCTCCTCCTAACACCCCTACCTCCTGGAGGATTACCAGGGCCCCCATCAGTGCATCACACCTCGTTTCAGTACTGGACTCTGCATCCAGCCCTCAGCTTCAACAGGCTGATGACCAGACAGATCCCATCTATGTACCTAGCCAGGCACACAGAACCCACTCTATCCCCTGTCAGCCTATTCCCTCTGTGTCTCAGAGGTCACCTACTAGGGGCAACCAAACATGTGCTCACCCTTCTCTCTTAGGCCCAAGTACCTGGTCCCAGGGCCTTCCAGTTTGCCTTCCTGCCCAAAAGGCACATAACTCTGTACCAGTACATGTTGCAACTCCACACCCCCTGCACAGCCTTACCAGTTCACCCCACTGGCAACTGGCTGGACTCCCCACATGCCGGTTCTGCAGATGGTGTCCCCAGAGCGACACTACAGACAGCAAGCACAGTCCCGTCCCGCCCCAGTCCAGCCCCACACCTCCACGGCCCACTGCTAAGGGATCCCCAGCTCTGCGCTGAAGACCTCCTCACTCAGACCAGTTCCTCGCTTCAACCCTCGGCCGCCCAGACCCACACACGAATCCCCGAGATTCCCGCCCTCCTCCATTTCTGCCTTTGCCCAGGCCGTCCCTGCACCTACCACCACAGCCTTCCTCACTCCTCGGCTCGTGCAGAGCCCGGACCCACTGGGTGGGGAGTCTGGGGCACCTGCCACTCACCTGCTCCTCCCCGGCCATCGGAACCTGAGGGCGGCGCGTGGCCGCGACAGGCGCTCGGTTTCCGCGGACTCAGCTGAAATCCGGACCCGCCACCCTCCACCCGCCCTGGGCGCGGGGACCCGGCCGACCTTGGGGGCTTCGACCTAGGCCTCCCTGTGTAACACTTGCCCGAGCCTTCGCGGCGCGCACTCCCCAAGGGCGACACCGCGGCGCAGGCGGAGGGGTCGCTTCGGGGTGGCGCGCGCGCAGAGGCGCCGCGGGGCCCTCAGGAAGCCCCGACCGGAGGAGCCCGGCGGACGCAGCCCGGGTTCGGCCGGAAGTCCCGCGCAAGCCAGCACCTCCTCGTTTCCCAGCCTGCCTCGCGCGGCCGCTTGTTCGTAACCAAGGCGACGTGGGAGGGCGCCTCTGGCGTCTGCGGGAGGCGCGTGAAAATTTTGGGTCGCTTCCCAGAAGTGACGTAGCATTGCGTCCGCGAGGGCGCAGCCAGTGAGGGGCGTCTCCGAGCAGGCCGCGCCGCTGGGAAGGGACTGTCGGCGGGAATGGGCAACGGCGCTGTGGCCGGCGTCCGGGAGGCTTGCAGGCCGGCGGAAATGCGAGCGCGGAAGGCGCGAGGGTCGGGGAGGCCCCACCACGCCCTGGGAGCTCCGCGACTCCCCGAGGCCCGGTGTCCCCGCGGAGGAAGGGCGGCCTCTCGGGCCTCACCGCGCGCGGGCGTCCGCCGAAGCCTGTCGGTGTCCCCGGCCGCCCGGGAGTCGTCGCCCTTGGCGTTGTGCCCGCTTTACGGAGCAGAAGCCAGAGGCTCGGAAGAGCGTCCCCAGCCCGATTCAACGAGCAGCTGACAGCTAGGGACCAGCGGCCGGGGACCTCGGCAGAGGAGGACAATAAGCTTATGGGTAAAATAAGCTGTTGGCTTTTAGAGGTGCTGAGCCTTCGTGCGCCGCAATGAAGGCCGTGAATGGGTCTGGAGGGCCTGCACATGTTCAGGGACGGTAGGCTCGTAGCCGATCTCATGTCAGGCCACCACCTTCTCTGGTGGTCTTGGTGGAGGAAGGTGAGCACGTGGCCGAGGGTGTCAGTAGCAGGGTCTTGGGCACATCAGCATAGGAGGCTGGCAGGAGAACCCAGCTCCGGCTGCGTCTTGCCCTGAATTCAAATGCACTCATCTTAAAGGATGTGACCCTGTTTCTTAGGAAGAGCTGAGCCCTTAGAGGAATCACAAGAGGATGATGCTGGAGAGCTTGGACTCCCAGCTTCAGTGGATCAGGCCACTGGCTTCCTCACTACCCCCAACCAGAATGTTTTCCCTGCCCGTGCCATGTTCACCTTGGAAGTTGCTGTTGGTCCTGGAGCTGGGGCCCAGGCTATGCTGCCTGCTCTCCTAAGCTGCTTTATGAGCAACTCCCATACCTTCTACCCAGGATCCATGAGTGGCTGAGGTTGAGGGTCAGAAATCTCCAAATCTTCCCAAGTCATGCCCAGCTCAGTCACTTTCTGTAAGATGCCAGCACTTTCTGCACTAACACAGTAGTTGTTAGTAGGACCACTGGGTTGCCTTGGAGACTGCTAATCCCACTCCTCTGACACCAAATGTAATGGTATCATCTTTTCCAACATTTATGTGTAAGAATATTATACACAGAAGTAATAGTGGGACAGGGACCGTGGGTGTAGTCAGAGTAGGGTGAGGGCCTCCGGAAAAAGCAGGGCGGGATATTTACAGTCAGAGCAATATAACAATGGGCAAAGAAGTCCCTACTGAAACTCTGTTAAGCATTATGCAAAGTCAAGGTCACACTAATTCTCTAGGATCAAGATACCAGACTAAGAATATAGACATCTTCTATGAAGTCAGTTAAAAGTCAAAAGGCCAGGAGCAACTGGGCCTAGAATCCTTGAGTGTTTCACAAATAAAGAAGGGTATCTGAGTATAACCCGTGAGTTCACTGTAAACAGCCCTAGCAAGCAGAGAACAACCCAGCCCACCTTGAGGGCAGGGCAGGTGGTACAAGTCCACACCCCTAAGCCTTTTTTTCATGTTCTTGAAAAATCCTCATTTGCCTATAAAATCCCCTAGACAACGCACCACCCTGGGTTCTCTTGTCCCCTCCTGGTGTGGGCTGGTAGCTCTGTCCTCTCACTTTATTTCTAAATAAAAGCCTGTACCTTGCTCTCCTACCTTGAGTGTTTGTGAAGGTCATTCTTCCGAGAACATATAACTCCATTCAGTAACCCGGACCTGACTCCAATGCGGGTAAGTATGTGGGAGGGGGTTTCGCACGCATACTTACACCAAGCAATTCTCAAACACCAGCAGGGTGTCCGAGAACTCAATTCTGATGCTATCTGCCTGGAGACAGCACCATGTTCCCCAGGTTAAGGGCTCCATCCTACAATACTGCCCTCTACCCTCCCACTCCAGACACCAGTCACCAGCCCCAGGCACTTACATGTGCTTCTGACCTACTGGCTACAGATTGGAGGTTCCCACGACCTCCCTCTTAGGTTCAGTTAATTTGCTAGAGCGGCTCACAGAACTCAGGAAAACACATTTGCCAGTTTAATAAAGGATACCACAAAGTATACAAGTTAACAGCCAGATGAAAACATACACAGGGCAAGGTCCCAAATAAAGGAGCTTCTACCCTTGTGGAGCTTGGGGCCTGGCTCTGGAGGCATTCTGGTTTCCCAAGTATAGAAGCTCTTTCTCCAACAGAGAAGCAGGATCCAAGAGCAATAAGCTCTTTTCAGAGGTTTTTATGAGGGTTTCATTGCGCAGTCATGATTGACGAAATTATTGGCCATTGGCTGATTCAGCCTCCAGCCCTTGCCCTTGGATGGCGGGTCCAAAAGTCTCTCATTAACATGACAAAATACCCATTTATTTTCAGTGTTTTTTGTTTTTTTAAGGCTCTGCAGTGTTTTCAGGAACTGTGGATGAAGACCAGATATACCTGGGAAATATATATTTGGTCATATGAATGACCAAATATGTATTTCTTATAACTCACAGAGACCTTCCCTGGACATTGAGATTCTGAGGTTCAGTTCTCTCAGTGCAGGGATGACCTTCACTGACCAGGTCTGTTATGGGGTGGGTTGACCTCTCCTGGGCTGGACTCTCACAAACTTCATCAGCCCCTATAGGTCTGGTGGCTTGCACATTGCGTGTGGATTACGCAACAGGAATAGGGAGCTCAGCCCTGGGATTGCCCCAGAGGTGGGGTACTCTCACACCTGGCGCTTGGCCCATGCCCTCTAGGTCTTGTTCCTCCCTGTCCCCCTTCTGGTTTTTCACCCTCTTGAAAGCAACCTGACTTCGGTCCCCAGTCATGCCCCCACTCTCTGTCCCCAGGTGTGCAATGTTCACCTCCTCTTAACATGCCCTTATTTGACCAGATATCCTTATGTATTCCTTGCAACTTTGTGCCTCAGTGACACCTGTGTTGTGTTCTCTACAAGAAAGCAGGCACAGGTAGGACTCCCCCAGCACACGGTACTGCCTGTGGTTGGCAGCCATATGTTGTCATCAGGTGGGTTGTCCTGCCCTAGGCTGAATTCTCACCAGTTTTTCCCCACAATTGTCACCTTTTCACCCCATGAGGTCACCAGATTGGAGTGCAGCAGGCAAGAGCACCGACAGATGGACCAGGTAGACTTGAGACTAGGGATCATGGCAGTTCCCAAAGAGGGTCAGCCATGGAGATTGCAAACTGGGGGTGGGAATGTCCCTGAGGTTAGACTGTTCTCTTGCCTGGTGCCTGAGCTGCACCTCTAATGTCCAAGTGCCAGGGCTACTACCTTGTGACTTTTCTATCTTCCTTACCTCCCTCCAGGACCGTCCACCCTCACATCTACTTCCTTGGCCTCCTGCACCCTGCCTGTCCCCCACGACTCAGTTCACCTTTTTCTTCCCAGTTCTGGCATTGGCCACACCTTAACATGTCCTGGGCTCATACATATCCTTAAGTAGTTCTATAAAGGCCATTCATCAGTGAAATAGGTTTGTACATGGATGTGTGCAGAAGTGTGGATGGTCCAGGGCCTGCAGTACACAGAGGCCCAGTGCTTACTCTAGGGCACAGCTAGTGATCTCAGACTGAAGTTGTCACCTTTCCTGGGCTGCCATTCACTGTCATTATGTCTTGCATTTTTCCTACTTCTGGGTTGTCTTCTTGGACCTCAGTAGATTCACTCTTAGGATTTTAGTGCTGCTTTACGGACTACAAGGTCAGGTAATGAGGTAATGGAGTCTTAGTGTGGAGGGGACAGGGTGACCCTAAACTGCAGGACGTCTACCTAGGGACAGCTGCCTGAAGCACGCCCAGAGGATGGTGAAGTCTGGGTTGATGCAGCAGGCAGGCACTTGGAACTATGCAAATCACAGCGCAGCATGGAAGGCTGTTGGCAGTTGGGAAACAATTCCTGCTTGCCAGTTGTGAAGGGTTGTGGTGTGACCAAAATGAGAGCGCTCACACAGCCAGATGTCTGAGCAGCGATTCAGATTCCAATGCTAGCAGTCAAATGTTGACATCCCCACCCACCATGGGCTAAGATAATTTCCCATTGTGTAGATAAGGAAAGGACACAGAGAAGTGAAGAATTGTACCCACTGTCGCATGGGAACCCAGGTACAAACTCAAGTCAGCTGTGACCTCTTTGCCTCTGGGTTACATTTTGCATCTAGCAGGACATGGTGGTTATACTTGATGCAAGTTTAAACTGTGTGGATTTGAAAGTATGAGACACAGAAGAATTACTAGCATCACATTCTATGCGGTGAATTTGAAACAGTGTAGACCCTTTCTCACATAGTCCAGAGGGAATTATTCTTGGATCTCTCCAGTTGTGAATGGTGTGGCCTGAAAGAATGCATCCCTTGGGGAAGGGACTTGCTTGTATTCTACGATGTGCTCCCTTGTCAAAGTACAAATGTTCCATGTAGTCTGCCTGGAACTGTGTTGAGGGGTCAGTGCACTTTACAGGTTGACGGATGCAGCCAGTGACCCCGCAAAGAGGTAACGGTGACCTACCACCCCTCCCACCACAATCCCAACAGTGTCTGTGTCTTGTGGCAATAATAATCCTAGTCAGAGCCCTCGGGTACCCTGCAGGGACTGTTTGCTGGTCCTGTTGTGAGCAGGGCAGTATGTAAGTATATGTTTACCTTACACTAGCTATTTGAATAGACTGTGCTGTAACTTCATAGTGCCCTTATTTTCATTTCCCTGTTCAATTTGACATTTGCTGTTCAGGAATTTTAAAAATACATTCTATTTTGAAATAGTTTGAAAGAAGCTGCAAAACACCACAAAAGTTCCCATGTACCCTTCCACCATATTCCCTCAATGATAATATTGTACATAACCACAGTACATTGTCATAACCAGGAAGATAGTAATATAATACTTTCAACTATACTACAGACCTTTTCCATATTATGCCAGTTTTCACATGCACTCTTTGTGTAGTTCTGTGGAATTTTATCACGTGTAGATTCATGTTACCACCACTACCACCACCACAGTCAGATTCAGATACAGAGCTGTTCCATCTTTACAAAAGAATTCTGTGTTAACCCTTAATAATCATACCCTCTCCCAACCCTGACCACCACTGATCTATCCGCCATCACTATAAATGTCACTTCAAAGAAGTCCACATAAATGGAATCATATAGTATAGACTTTGCTTTGGGCCTTCATCACTTAGCATAGTGCACTTGAGACCCATCCCAGTTGAGTGTATCAGTAGCTTATTCCTTTTGATTGCTAAACAGTATTTCCATTATATGAATATATTACAGTTTATTATCCACTCACCTATTTAAGGACATTTGGGTCATTTACTTTTTTTGTTGTTCCTATAAATAATGCTGCTGTGAACATTTGTATTCAGAATTTTCTGTGAATATAAGTTTTCATTTTTGTGTAGACATATGATTTCTGGGGGTGTGGTTGAGGGACTACAGGCCCAGGAGTGCAGAGTTGCACAGGAAGTGTATGTTTAACATGTTCGACTTTCAGATTGCTTTCCAGAGTAGTGTACCATTTTACATTCACACCAGCAATAGCTGTTGAATATTTTTTCACACGTGTATTTGCTATCTATATGTTCTCTTTAGTAAAATGTCTGCTCAAGTGTTTGCCTCTTTTTTTGTAAATATAACCCCAATTTTAATAAATTTATCACTTCCTTTTTCAGATACTGTTCATAAGTCTGTGATTTTTTTTAATTGAGGCACATACAATAAAATGCACACATCTTAGTGTACAGCTCGATGAATTCTGACATGTGTATACACTCATGTAACTACCACCCAGATCAAGATATTAAAATTCTAATATTTCCCCCTTTTACCTGTTTCACCAGTCTCCCACCCACCTCCCCTATGGCAACCCCCTGTCTGTTCTCTGTGTTTATGAGTTCATTTGTTTTGTTTATTCATTTGTTTTGCTTTTTAGAGTCCACATCCAAGTGAAGTCATACGGAATTTGTCTCCTCTGACTTATTCCACTTAGCCTCTAGGTCCATCCATGTTGTCCCAAATGACAAGATTTCATTCTTTTTATGGCTGAGTAAGATTCCATTGTATACATGTACTAGATCTTCTTTATCCAATCATCTACTGATGGACGCTTACGTTGCTTCCATATTTTGGCTATTGTAAATAGTGCTGTGATGAACATAGGAGTGCCTATTTCTTTTTGAATTAGTGATTTTATTTTCTTCCAGTAAATTCCCAGAAGTGAAAGTGAAATGGCTGAGTTTTATGGTATTTCCATTTTTAGTTTTCTGAGGCACCTCCATATTGATTTCCATGGTGACTGCACTGATTTATAATCTCCCCAGCAGTGTAGGAGGTTCCCTTTTCTCCACATCCTTGTCAATTTGTTGCCTCCTGTCTTGTTGCTATTAGCCACTCTGCCTGGTATGAAATAATATCCCATTTTTAAGTTTTTCGTGCACTTTATTTATTTCATTTTGGTATCAATAATATACAATTACATGAGCAACACAGTGGTTACTAGATTCCCCCTATTATCAAGTCCCCACCACATACCCCATTACGGTCACTGTCCATCAGCGTAGTAAGATGATATAGAGTCACTACTTGTTTTCTCTGTGTTATACTGCCTTCCCTGTGCCCCCCCTATATTATGTGTGCTAATCATAATGCCCCTTATTCCCTTTATCCCTCCCTTCCCACACATCCTCCCCAGTCCCTTTCCCTTTGGTAACTGTTAGTCCATTATTAGGTTCTGTGAGTCTGCTGCTGTTTTGTTCCTTCCATTTTTGCTTTGTTCTTATATTCCACAGATGAGTGAAATTATTTGGTATTTGTCTTACTCCACCTGGCTTATTTCACTGAGGGTATACCCTCTAGCTCCACCCATGTTGTTGTAAATGGTAGGATTTGTTTTCTTCTTATGGCTGAATAACGTTCCATTGTGTATATGTACCACATCTTCTTTATCCATTCACCTACTGATGGACACTTAGGTTGCTTCCATTTCTTGGCTATTGTAAGTAGTGCTGCAATAAACATAGGGGTGCATATGTCTTTTTGAAACTGGGCTCCTGCATTCTTAGGGTAAATTCCTAGGAGTGGAATTCCTGGGTCAAACAGTATATCTATTTTGAATTTTTTGAGGAACCTCCATACTGCTTTCCACAATGGTTGAACTAATTTACATTCCCACTAGCAGTGTAGGAGGGTTCCCCTTTCTCCATATCCTCGCCAGTGTTTGTTGTTGTTTGTCTTTTGGGTGTTGGCCATCCTAACTGGTGTGAGGTGATATCTCATTGTGTTTTTTTTTAATAATTTATTTTGGTATCATTAATCTACAATTACATGTGCAACATTATGGTTATTAAACTACCCCCTTCATCAGGTTCATTGTGGCTTTAATTTGCATTTCTCTGATGATTAGTGATGTGGAGCATCTTTTCATGTGCCTGTTGGCCATCTGAATTTCTTCTTTGGAGAACTGTCTGTTCAGATCCTCTGCCCATTTTTTAATTGGATTATTTGCTTTTTGTTTGTTGAGGCACGTGAGCTCTTTATATATTTTGGATGTCATTCCCTTATCGGATATGTCATTTATGAATATATTCCCCCATACTGTAGGATGCCTTGAAGAAATGGGCAACTTTCTAGAAAAATACAACCTTCCTAGACTGACCAAGGAAGAAACAGAAAATCTAAACAAACCAATTACAAGCCATGAAATTGAATCGGTAATCAAAAGACTACCCAAGAACAAAACTCCCATACCAGATGGATTCACCGTTGAATTTTATCAGACATTTAGAGAAAACATAATACCCATTGTCCTTAAAGTTTTCCAAAAAATAGAAGAGGAGGAAATACTTCCAAACTCATTCTATGAAGCCAGCATCACTCTAATACCAAAACCAGGCAAAGTCACCACAAAAAAAAAAAAAGAAAACTACAAACCAATATCCCTGATGAACACAGATTCAAAAAATACTCAACAAAATATTAGTAAACCAAATTCAAAAAATACATCAAGAGGATCATACACCATGATCAAGTGGGATTCATCTCAGGGATGCAAGGATGGTACAACACTCAAAAATCCATCATCATCCACCACATCAACAAAAGGGACAAAAACCACATGATCATCTCATTGTAGTTTTGATTTGCATTTCCCTGATTAATGAAGTTGAGCATCTTTTCAAGTCTGTTGGCCATATGTGTCTTTTTCAGGAAAGTGTCTATTCAGGTTCTCCCCATTTTTCAATCAGATTATTTGTGTTTGTGGTATTGAGTTGTATGAGTTCTTTATATATTTTGATATTAGCCCCTTATTGGATATATCATTTGCAAATATATTCTCCCATATAGTAGATTGCCTTTCCTTTTAGTTATGGTTTCCTTCGCTGTGCAGAAACTTTTTAGTTTGTAGTCTCACTTACTCATTTTTCCTTTTGTTTCCCTTGCCTAGATGTTTCCAGAAAAAAATTGCTGAGGCCAATGTCCAAGAATTTACTACCTATGTTTTCTTTTAGGAACTTCATGGTTTCAGGTCTTATGTTTAGGTCTTTAATCCATTTTGAGTTTAAGTGTGGTGTTAGACATGGTTCAGTTTCATACTTTTGCATGTAGCTGTCCAGTTTTCCCACCATTTATTGAAAAGAATATATTTTCTCCATTGTACATTCTTGCCTCCTTTGTCATATATTAATTGACCATATAGGTGTGGGTTTGTTTCTGGGTTCTATTCTATTCCATTGATCTATGTATCTGTTCTTGTGCCATGCTGTTTTGATTACTTTAGCTTTGTCACATAGTTTGAAATCAGGGAGCATGATACCCCCATGTTTGTTCTTCTTTCTCAAGATTGCTCTGGCTATTCAAGGTCTTTTGTGATTTTTAGGATAAAAATTTTAGGGTTATTTGCTCTAGTTCTGTGAAAAATATCATTGGTATTTATTTTAATAGGGATTGCAAAGAATCTGCAATTGTATTGGGTAGTATGGCCATTTTAACAGTACTAATTCTTCCTATCCATAAGCATGGAATATTTTTCCATGTACTTGTGTTTTCTTCAATTTCATCAATGTCAAAGAATTTTCACAGTGCAGGTCTTTTACCTCTTTGTTTTACTCCTAGGTATTCCATTCTTTTTGGTGCAATTGTAAATGAGAGTGATCTTAATTTTTGTTATTTATATATTGGAACACAACTGATTTCTGTATATTGATTTAATATCCTGCAGCTTTACTCATTTTTGCCTATTTTCTAACTGGAATATTTTTAGTCTACTTTAGTTGTATTTAAGTTATATTACTGTATAACCTGTATGTATCTATACTATATGCTAAAGCATAACTTACATATAACAAAATGCACTCATTACAAGTGCAAAATTTGACCAGGTTGGACAAATGAACATACCCATGTATTGGATTCAAGTTACTCTATAGAGATTTCCTTAACACGATAAGGCTTTGTCCCTTATCGTTGACTCGTTCTGAGCAGGTATGAAGAAAACTGCTATAAACCTTTCTGCATTTTTGTATGGACATTTTTGTCCCACCCACCTCCGTTGTACTGTTACTGGCAAACATATTTCTATTTGTTATAGGTCAAACAGTACAATTATATATATGATTTTACATAGTTGTTCTTTTAAGGTGAGAGAAGAAATATGCATTTATACTTTTTTTTATACTTATATAATTACCCATGGTCTTTGTTTTTTTCACATGGATTCAAACCATTGTCTGGGGTCACATACTTTCAGCCTAAAGAATGTTCTTTAGTAATTCTTGGGTTGGTAGACATTGTACAAGGAGACAACCCCAAGCCCCAGCTCAGGAACAGGGAAGAGAGGGCAGAAATTTCAAGTCACTGAAATGCAAGTCTGAATTGGGGTTCTGTCCACTATTTAATAAGCACATGATATTTTCTGTTTATGAAAGACTGGTCACTGGCAGTGTATTTGCTGATTATAAATGCAATCCATGTTCAGTGCCAACATTTTAAAATGTTGATACCCAAGTTACTTGCAACAGTGCCCTATTGTTAGACACTTTTCCCTCAAAACAGTGCAGTTGTTAAATTCACTGTATGAATCTCTTTAGGCCTGTCATGGGAGAACTGTTTTAAATTTGAACAGACATTGCCACACACTGGCCAGCTCTTTTAACCAGATTGTTTTCTTACTGTACTCAAGAGTAGCCCAATATGAACTCATACGAATGTCCTAATGAATGTTCCTAGCCTGGCTCATTAAAAAAAAATCTTTTTTTCTGACGTTTACCTACCAGTATTACTCTAGTTTTTATTAATATATTTTATTTTTAGAGTGGTTTTAGGTTTATGGAAAATTGAAGATAGCACAGACTTCCCATACTCCCAGTTTCCTCTACTGTTAATATATTTAGTGTTGTATACTTGGTAACATTGATGAACCCATATTGATAATTATTAACTAAAAGTCCTTAGTTTACATTAGAGTTCACCCTTTGTGTTGTACTTCATGTGGTTCTGACAAAAGCATGTCACGTGTCGGTCATCGCGGGTATCATGGTTTTGCTGTATGAAAAATCCCTGATGCTCCATCTCTTCATCCCTCCTTTTCCCCCTCCCTAAGTCCCTGAAACCACTGACTGTTTTACTGTCCCCATATGGTACTGCCTTTCCCAAAATATCATAAAGTTGAGGTCATACAGCACGTACCTTTTCAGACTGTTTCACTTAGAAATACACATTTAAGATTACTCCATGCCTCTTTGTGGCTTGACAGCTATTACTTTTTTTTTTAATAGTTTATTTTGGTATCATTAATCTACAATTACATGTGCAATATTATGGTTATTAAGCTACCCCCTTCATCAGGTCCCCCCCACCAACCCCATTACAGTCAGTCTCAGCATAGTGAGATGCTATAGAGTCACTACTTGTCTTCTCTGAGTTGTACAGCCCTCCCCGCGTCCCCCCAACATTACGTCTGTTAATCGTAATGCCCCCGACAGCTATTACTTTTACTGCTGAACAGTATCCCATTGTATGGATTTACCACAGTTCATCCATTTACTTACTGAAGGACATCTGAGTTGACTCGTTCTGAGCAGGTATGAAGAAAACTGCTATAAACCTTTCTGCATTTTTGTATGGACATACGTTTTCAATGCATTTGCTTAAATACCTAGGAGTGTTATTGCTGGATCATATAATAGGATATACTAACTTTGTAAGAAATTGCCAAGCTGCCTCCCAAAATGGCTATACCATTTTGCATTCCCACCAGCAATGAATGAGAATTATGGTTCCTCCTGTTGTGTTTTGCATTTTAACCATTCTAATGCATATGTAAATATATTGTTGTTTCAGTTTGCAATTCTGTAATGGCAAATGATGTTGAGTGGATTTTCAAATGATTATTTGACACTTGTGTTATCTTCTTTGCTGAGGTGTCTGTTCAGATTTTTTGTCCATTTAAAAACTGGATTGATTTATTTTTGAGTTTTATGACTTTTTCTGTATATTTTGGATATAAATCTTTTATCAGGTTTGTGCTTTGCAAATCTTTTCTCCTAATCTGTGGCTTTTCTTTTCATTCTCTTTCATGGTGTCTTTCAGAGCAGAACTTATTTTAGTGAAGTCCAGTTTTTTTCTTCATGGACCATCCTTTTTGTGTTGCACCCAAAACTAATACCAATGTCAAGCTCAAAATCACCTAGATTTTCTCTTGTTATCTTCTAAAAGTTTTATTGTTTTGTGCTTCACATTTAGCTATATTATCTATTTTAAGCTCTGGGCTCAACATGTCCTGGCCACAAGATTTGGCCACAGAGCTCTTCACTCTTTCCAAGGAGACCCTGGGCAGCCGGTCAAATGAGACAAAACCTGAATTTAGACCTTTCTCTGCCATCCTTCTGTCCCCTCTGAAACGGTGTCAAGACTTTCCATAAAAGGCCTTCACTCCCCTTTAGGACAGCAATGCCCAACTCTGTCCTCAATCCATCCCACACAATAAAAAGAAAACCCCAAGATTAAAGGTGGCTTAAATCATTTGTCATCACACAGTCCAGGGCAGGGTGATGCAGGCAGTTCATGGTTTAGAAGAACTGGAGAATGAATACATCTCATGTGGCATCACGTGTGGGTCAACAATGTGCATAAAGAAGGGAGACCTCTGAGCCCCAAGCAGACCCAAGCTCTGGTCCTCCTGGCCAAGGGTTGGTCATTCCGTGCTTAAACTATCAGTGAGAGAGCACTGAAGTCTTCCTTCCCTGAGCCTGCTGGGTGACTGACACTGGGATAGCCGGTAGAGGTTATATGGCTTCTACCAAAGGCACTGGCCCATGGCCAATCAGAAAGTGCAATGGAGCTCTTGAAAAAAATGTCCACATACCCAGCACTCGCAGAGTATCTCCCTAGTAGGGTTTTGAGACATGAGCATGGTAGGCAGAATTCTGAGATGGTTTCTAAAATAATCCCATCCTAATCCATCGGACTGAATATGATGAATTTTATCCCTATGACTAGGCAGGATTGATGTCATAACAGAGGCCCTTTAAAAGCAGAGAATTTTCTCCAGTTTTTAACAAGAAAGGAAGTCAGAGATTTGAAACATGGAAGGGATTTGATGTACTGTTGCTGGCTTGAATATGGAAGGGCCCAAATGTGAAGGAAAGTAGGTTGTACATAGGTGCTGAGAGTAGCCCTCAGCTGACAATCAGCAAGGAAACAGAGATCTCAGTCCTACGATAGCAAGAAAGTGAATTCTGCCAATAAGGTTAAAAGTGGGTTTTCCCCCAGAACCTCCAGATAAGAACTCAGTCCAACCAGTACTTTCATCTTAGAAGGAACAGAATTCTGTTGTCAGAATTCTGACCTCAGAACTGTGAGCTAATAAATGGGTGTTTTGGTAACTGTGGTAATTTGTTACACAGCAACAGAAAACAAATACCACAAGTTTGAACTTCTGGCTTCCTCTGTCTTGCCCTCAACCTTCTCTCTGGTTGAGGTTGAACCAGGTGATAGCCATGCCTAAAGCCTTTCTCCAGTGTAAATTTTCTGGTATGGAGTAAAGTAGAAGCTGCAGCTGAAGGTTTCCCCACACTGGTTGTAGTAAAGAGGATGTTCTATGGTATGAAACCTTGCATGTAAAACAAGCTTGGTAGAAAGGTTTTCCACATTCACTGCATTCACCAGTCCTTTTTTGGGCCGTGAACTTTCTGGTGCTGAACAAAACTGGAGCTGTATCTCAAGGCCTTCCTACAAATTCTGGTGTTAAACAAGTTTACAGGTGTAGCTAAAAGCTGCATGTCCTGCACATATGAAACCTTTCTATGTTGAGAACTTTCTGGTACCTAGTAAGGGAATATTTCAATAAAGACTTTCCAACATTGGCTGCACTCTTTCTTATGGCCTTTCTCTCATATGCACACTTTGGTGACTGCTGAGACAAGATATTCTGCTATAGGCTTTCCCACATTGACGCACTCCTAAGACCTTGCTCCGGTGTGGGCTCTGATGCCAAATGAGGTTGGAGTTTTGGCTAAAGAATTTCCCACATTTGCTGCACTCACAGGGCCTTTCCCCTATATGAATTATCTTGCGCTGAACAAGTGTGGATTTGTGGCTGAATGTTTTCCTGCACTCACTGCAGTTGTAACATTTTGTTTCAGTGTGAACTTTCTCATTTGTGCTCGATTTAGATAAATGACTGAAGGCCTTCCCACACTCCTGACTCATATGGGATGTTTCTCCAGTATGAATTTTTCCTCTGAGTAATAAGAGTTGATTTCTCCTTGATGGCATTTCTACCTGTTGGGGATCTATAGTATCAATTCAGTGTCAGTTCTTAGGTGGTTCAAGTGGGCAGAGCTCTTCAGGAAAGATTTCCCACAGTTGCTGCACTTGAAGGGCTTTTGTCCAGTGCAGGCCCCGGGGTACTGCCTGAGATTGGAGCTATGAGGAACAGTGTCTCTGGTATTCCTCTTAGCCTACCCATTCTGTGAGTGGCCTGTTGCTGGACCTAGTCCAAGCTGGCCTGGAAGTCCACGCCACACTCCCCACATAGGAAAGGCTGTTCTGCTGGGTGGGCCCTACATCCCTTCACCTGTTCAAGAGGGTCCTCCTCATTTCCACTCCACACAGACCTGAAAGCAAAGAAATGTCACTTAATTGAGTATTGGATTGAAAGAGGTACCTTCATCTCTAATGCATGTTAACACACTGAGGAAGGAGTCCATGGGAATGTTGGAGGGTTCAGGGGAAAGGATTTGGATCCATTTGGATCCACCCAGGACCCATCCAGATGACAGAATGTGAGAGACCTCAACAAACATGGGGCACAAGAGGGAGGAGAGTCAGGTCTCCAAGCCACTTCTCTGCAAAGGGTTTCAGCAGAGCTGCTGGTGATAGCAAACATTGAGTTGTGTCATTGTGACAAGCCATGTGTCTAGTCTCACAAAGAAACATATTTTTTATTGCAATAAAGTAGCTTGTGTCCAAGTGTGACACAGAAGGATGTGCATGACTCCTTTCATGTGTAGAGTAGTAGGTCAATGTTGGACAGCTCTGCATAGGCCCAGTACTGGTAATCACTTTATTGTCTCTTAGCAACAAATTCACCCATTTGTCTACTCTGTGAAAATGGATTATGTAAATATTTTTCCTTTGTCAGCTTGCATGATGTTAAGCTTTGTCAGTAGAGAGCATTGGAAAGAAACTGCAGGATGAATAGGGTTTTGCTTCTTGCTTGCTGTGGCTGCAGTCTGTGCACACTTACAGCTTCTGCAGCACCCAGCCCCATACTCATTACTGCATTCCCCTGGTGCAGCGAATGATTCTCTATATTAAACTTTCTCTGTTGAAAGCACTGTGTGGTTTTTCTCTGCTGACTGGAACCAACTAATACAACATTGGTATTGGGAATAGTCCCAGGAGATAGCCTGCAAAGATGGAATTTGGAGATTGGCTTAGTTGTGTCTTTGGGCCTGAGCACAATGCAGAGCTCCTTGTCAGTGGGAAACAGAATGATATAACCCAGGGCATGCAGTGTCATCAATTAAACAAGCTATTACCTATGTTTGATTGTGATGAAATGCCAACTGAAGTATGTGTTTTAGAATCCAAGTGGTTCCTGAACTTGACTTTTATGGCAGTAATGACAGCTGCAAGGACCATGGTATGGGCCATGTCCTGAGCACACTGGAGCACTTAAAGAAAGAATATAATACATTCAGGTTCTTAAAATCTCAGCTCGAGCCATGGTTTTGGAAACAGCTTCCAAGACAGCCCTAAAAGAACCTGATTTCTTGTAGCTACATGGCTGGTGTTGCTCAAAATCAAACACAAAACTCAACTGTACAGATGACTGATTTATGTCAATTGAAATCACAGTCTGGTCAAGGTTTTCATGTGACAATTAGGGCACTGATTGGTAAAGAATGGAGCAATGAAGCTCCAGAGTGTGAACATCTGATTGGACTCAGATAAGAAGGACAATCTTGAATGCACAAGTCACTCTGAGCCCCACTTACCAGAGTAACTTGTTCTCCAGGGGCAGATGTCCATTCTCCGTAAAACCCACCACGACCTCCTGCTACTGCTACAGACCCATAGCAAGGTCAGATCCCAGCACATTCCAAGGAGAGAGTTCCATCACACACTATGACTCAGGAGGAAATGGCTTACACACAGAAGAATTTCACGACTTCTCTAATGTAGCTATATTTAGGCAGAAACCTGGGAAATGTGTGGGAGTAGATTCTAAGGTCAAGGAGAGCAAACCTAACAAACTGGGCTGATTTATTGGTATTGGTGCACTTACCACACTTTTCAGATTTGACATTTTTAACTAGAGCAGCTAGAGGTAGTTCAACAACTTAACTGAAACCTGGACTCAATTGTGGCCTGAAATTAATGAGATTGAGATGCCCAAGGTGCCCTGGCATGATGTAGAAGGGGGAATTCAAAGGTTTAGGAAGATAGGTATGTTGGACTGGATTTATCATATTGAACCTGGACTCCTATGCTAGGCTGAATAATGATTTCTGTTCTCTAATCCCCAGAATCTGTGAATATATTACCTTATGTGGAAAAAAAATGACTGTGAAGATGAAATTAAGGTTTCTAAACAGCTGATCAAAAAATAGGGAGATTATCCTGGATTATCTGGGTGGGCCCATAATCACATGGGCTTTTAAAGACAGAAAAGGCAGAAGAGTGAGAGAGATGCAACAAAGAAAGAAGTAGAGAGTCAAAGCATGAGAGGGACCCACCCTGCCATCCCTGACTTTGAAGGTGGAGGAAGGAGACCGTGAGCGAAGGATGCAGGCGGACTGCAGAACCTGGGGATAGCCCTCCAGCGACAGCCAGCAAGGAAATGGAGACCTCAGTCCCACAACCACAAGGAACTGAATCCAAAATCTAAATGAGCAAGGAAATGAATTCTCCCCTACAGCTTCCAGGAAGGAATGCTGCCCTGCCCACACCTTGATTCTACTCTGGTAAGTCCCGTGTTGGACTTCTGACCTCCAGAGCTGTTAAGACACTATCTTCATGTTGTATGAAGATGCTAAATTTGTGGTAATTTGTTATGGCAGCAATAAAAATTACACCACCTTCTCCAACTATATTCCACAAGAAGATCCAGGAGACATCTGCTTCACTAAAGTAACTGAGGAGTACCTTAGACAGAGGAGGACCTGCAGGCTTGCGAATCCCTCTGGCTGCTCTCTTTTGGAAGCCAGACTGTAGAAGATGCTGTTGCCAAGACAGGCTCTCTGATTTCCAGGGGATGATCCCACAAGCAGCAGAGGCTAAGTGGCAGCACTTAACTACCAAGTACAAGGTCGACACACCTGCCTTAACAGGCAGCAGGGATGCACAGGCAATCAGAATGCCTTGGCCTACAGAGGTCTTTGGTGGTGGTTAACTGACTATAGTGTTCCTCAGGAAGAAGTGCATGGTCAGCCTGTCTTAGCAGTGCATGCTCTACATATTAGGAAAAGCTCTACATCTGGTGACAAAAACCTGACTTGTTTGCCACAGTGGAAGGTCACAGCCTTTCACGAGGTCGGCAGATCTGAGACAACGCACAGCCTCAGGGCACCTCGAGTGGGGACCAGGTTCCCTTGAGAAAGGACCCTGCACCATTTTCAAAAGTACACACCATAAGCTCTTTCTGCCATCCTGGAGCCAATGGAACCCACTGGGAATGGACTTCTAAATCAACAAATACGTGTGGGATGCTGTAGCCCAAGGCCATTTTTGCTGGCTTAAGCGGGGTCTCCAGAACCAGAGGGAACACAGAGCTCTTCTTAAAATTGAAAGTGTTAATGCTCGAGATGAAACTGAATTCTGTCTAGGCAAGAGATTTGCTTATGTATACAACATAATTATGGCAACACAGTAACTCCTGGTGGCAAACAAAACCAAACCAGAGTAATGTGGGGAAACGTAACTTGTGTTCATGGAAACAGTGGCACAGTTCATGCCAAATTCTGAAGCTACCTTCCTGCTAGGGCCACTGGACACAGAATCCATGTCATGCTGTGCCTTTCAAGGATTTAAACTTCTTGAGAAGTAAATAAAAGTGAAAAAAAAAGTAACACACCATAAACCTTCCTCCAGGCCTTCTCCAAAGGGACCTGCAGCCATTTATTAGAATGACTATGAACTGGGGAAAAGGATATGCCCAGACCTTTCAGGGACACTGGCTCTGAAATGACACTAACACCGGAGACTCAGAGCACCACTGTGGTCTGCTGGTTAAGGTGGAGGCCTGTGGTGGTCAGGTGACAAGTGGAGTATTAGTGCAGGTCCAATTCCCAGTGAGCCAGTGGGCCCACAGATCACACTGTGGTTACTTCCCCAGTTGCTGGGTGTATAATTGGAACAGGCATACTTAGTGACTGGCAGAATCCGGACATCACCTTGCTGGCCCATGGGGTAAGGGTCATCATGCTAAGAAAGGCTAACTGGAAGCCCAGGAAGCCTCCACTCCCTGCCGAGATAGTAAACCAGAAGCAATCCTGCATCCCTGGAGGACTGGCAGAGATTAAAGCCACTACCAAAGATGTGAGAGCAGCAGGGGTGGGAGTGCCCATCGCATTCCCATTTGCTCATAGTTCGGCCTGTGCAGAGGTCAGATGGATCTTGGAGGATATGGACCATCATAAATTTAATCTGCTGGTGACTCCAACTGTGGCTGCTGTTCCAGACATAGTATCTTTATTACAACAAATTAGCAGAATCCCTGGCACTTGGCATTCAGCTACTGAACTGGCTGGGCCTCTTCTTCCATACATTTACAAGGAACACCAGAAACTATTTGCTTTTACCTGTTCGTACAAAACCCACAGAACACATCACATCGCTGCCCTGGGACTGCGTCATTCCTGCTCTCACCACAGCACAGTCCACAGAGGCCTTGGCCATCTTGACCCTGCACAAACATCACACTGGTCCACTTCATTCATGACATTATGCTGAGTGGATCTGATGAGCAAGTAGCAGATACTTTAGATACCTCAGTAAGACGTGCAAACAAGAGGGTAGGAAACAAAACCCACAGAAGTTCAGGGGCTTGCCTTCTTAAAGAGGCTCTTGGGTTCAACAGCCCGAGTAGCTTGGGATGTGCCATCTAACTGCTGCACCTCACACCATCATCACAGAAAAAGAAACACAATGTTTGGCATGCCTTTTGAGTTCTGGAGGCAATCTATACCACGTTTGAATTTATTACTTTGAACCACACACCAAGTCAGCCTTCAGGCTTCCTGTTTTAAATGCAATTTAAGCAGAGTCAGGCTGCAGCACAGCTGTTCTACCACCTGGGCCTTATAATCCAGCAGATTCAATGATACTTGAAGTGTCTATGGCAAATCCAGATACTGTATGGAGCCTCTGGCAAGAAGCAGTCAGAGAATCATAGCATATATGTGATATAATGAGTTATAAGAAATACATATTTGGAAGCACAGAGAAGACAAGTAATGACTCTATAGCATCTTACTACACTGAAGGACAGTGCAATGGGGTGGGGGGAACTTGATAATATGGTTGAATGTTGAAACCACAAAGTTGCTCATGTGAAACCTTCGTAAGATTGTATCAATGATACAATACCTTCATAAGGCATCAATGATACCTTAATTAAAAAAAAAAGAAATACATATTTGGTTATTCGTATGACCAAATATATATTTTCCAGGTATATTTGGTCTTCAACCACAGTTCCTGAAAACAATGCAGTCTTAAAGGTGAAACAGGTGTTTTGTCATGTAAATGAGAGATTTTGGGATTCCCACCCAAGAGGGCAAGGGCTGGAGGTTGAATCAGCCAATGACCAGTAATTTAGTCAGTCATGACCATGCAACGAAGCCCTCACAAACCCATGTGAAGAGCCCTCTCACCCTGTACGCTGCCCGCTCTGCTCGGTGGGATCCTGATCCTTGGTCGGAGAGCGTCTGTGCTCGGGGAGCCAGAACACCTCCACATGCCCCTGAGCCAGGCCCCAAGCTCCACGAGGATAGAAGCTCCTTTACTTGGGACCTTGTCCTATGTCTCTTCATCTGTCTGTTAACTTGTATCCTTTATGGATCCTTTATTAAACTGGTAAATGTGTTTTCCTGAGTTCTGTGAGCTGCTCTAGCAAATTAATTGAACCTAAGGGGGAGGTCATGGGAACCTCCAAACTGTAGCCAGCTGGTCAGAGCACAGGTAAGTGCCTGGGGCTTGTGACCAGCATCTGAGGTTGGGGGTGGAGGGCAGTCTTGAAGGACAGCGCCCTTAACCTGGGAATCTGGTGCTGTCTCTGAGCAGATAGCGTCAGAATTGAGTGGAGTTCTCCAACACCCTGCTGGTATTCAAGAATTGCTTGGTGTAAGTATGTATGGAAAGACCCCTCTCACATACTTACATTGGAATCAGGTCCAGGTACCCAAATGAAGTTATATTACTATTACTGCTGGGTATAATATTGTAATTGTTATACATACATATAGGGACAAAATACACCATTGCATTTGGTGTCAGAAGAGTGGGAATCCCTCCAGGGTTTTGGAGCAAGTCTATACCTTCTTCTACAGATATCTATTCTACTTTAGGGATATAGCTTCTGGCTTGTCACTGACTGCCTCACCATGGGAGACCAGGTGACAAACTGCTGTTATCTGACCCACATAGCCAACAATCTAACACTAAACATAAATAGTATGTAAGACATCAAGCTTAGCCCTGCTAAAAGACATGGCAGGCCCTGCACAAAGACCTGCAGAGGAAGGAGGCAAATTTGGAGCACAAAGAGGACATGACTCCAGCAGGGTCACCATGCTGGGAACAGGCTGAAACTGATGGGGTCAGTTGGGCACATTAAAAACCTGGCCCCCAAACACTACCATGTGAAGTCTTGAGGGAACAGCTATTGGGGCTACTCACAAGGCTGCTCAAAGAGATGTGGGCAAGCGCACCTGGCCCAGTCCCAGTACCAACCACAGGGAACCAGGGAAGGAAGCAGCCCTTGTGGTCCAGCTCTGGGGACGGAACTTCCTATAGGAAAGGCAGAGGCAGTCAGTACGCTAGGGGAGGATGTGAGGAACTTACCCAGGGAGCCAAGCAGCTCAGAGTTCTCCAATAGCACATCATAGTAGAGGTATCTCTGGGTTACATTAAGGAGTCTCCACTCCTCCTGGGAGAAATACACGGCCACATCCCCAAATGTCACCAGACCCTGCAATGATGGGTTCAGTTGATCCCTGGGGTCAATGAGTGTGAAGAAAACCAACCAAACTATGGAGGGGGGACACATCCAGACCCATGCCCTGGAGGAGTCCTATCATGTCTCTCATGGACAGCCTATTTCCCTGAGGCCCAAACCACCCCACCCACACATCCCAATAGCATTTTCTTCCCCAGAGCCCTCCCTTAGAGGGGATAGCAAGGTCCCAGTGCCACTGGTGCCTCTCTCACGTTACTACTGGACTGTGCATCGTGCTGCACCCCAGGTCCACTTGCTGCTCAAAAGTCTGGTCCCCTGCACGCCCCTGTGCGTTGCTCTCTTGACACAGACCCAGCCTTCACAACAGCCTTAGTGACACCTACCACCACCTTCCAACTGCCAGTCAGGACATTTGGTTCTCCTCAGCCCCAGCCTCCCCTCCTCCAACCTGTAGGGGCATTCGTCACCATCCTTCATCCATCCCACACTGACCCTAGTCCACTTTCTAGCTCCACCTTTTGGGTGTTTCCAGCCCTGGTCCTGCAGAATTCAAGAGCTGCACATCCAGGTGCCTACACAGTGCCTCCATGCAGGAGCACCTGGATTGATCACGCTGAAAATCTCCAAAGCCACACTCCAGACATTCTCCCCAGAACTGCTCTAGTCACCAACTTCCACATCTCAGCTGAGAGAACTTCCATTTATCAAGCCACTGAGTCCAAACACCTAAGCTCATCATTAATAGATTACTGACCCTCACTGCTGCACATCAAAAAATTGAGTTGGTCCTGCTGAAGTACCTATTCCAGGGTCCAAGCATCACTGCCACCTCCACAGCTGCCCGTCACAAGTAGCCTCCTCAGTGCACTCAGGCATAGTCACTTCTCCCCTCCTCAGCCAAAGGGAGCTGGCTAACGCCTGGGTCAGACCATCTCCCTCCTTTGCTCCGAACCTGCCGTGGCTCCTGGCACCTCAGAACACAGCCTAGATCCATCTCAGGCCTGATTCCTGCCCCTGCTCACTGGTTCTCACCAGACATAAGTGGGACCCGAGGTTTCCTGAACACTACCAGCTCCGCCTCAGTGCCAAGCATTTACACATGGTGGTTTCTGTGTCTTTAAACACTTCCCACACCACATCCTTTCTGCCTAACACCTGACTGCAATTCAGAATTCTGGGCTAGATCTGACCCCCAAAGTCCCAGTAGTAAGGGCAGGGAGGTGAAGTGGGAGGAGGAGGAAGAGTCCCAGGATAGTACTATCCCCTATAAGGGGGTCCGAGTGATTGAGGGCCGGGAACATCCTCCACTCACCTGCGCCGGGTCCATCACCACCTCAGCGCCGCGGGCGGACCCTGTGGGAGGAGCTGGACTTGAAAGGCAGAGACCGGGGTGGGTACCGCGGCCCCGACAGACCCCTCCCCAACCCCGCCAAGGGATGGGTGGCCTCGGGCTGACCGTCGCAGTCCAGGCCTCAATCCCCAAAAGTCCTGGGTAAAACGCCTACCAGACCTAGGGTGCCGCCTGCCGCGGTGGCGGGAACCGAGGGCGGGTGCCGAGTCACGGGGGAGCGCGGCCCAGGCGGACGCCTCCGTGCAAGGGAGCCCGTCCCATAGTCGGGACGAGTCTCAGGGAGGTGGAGCCTGACCTGGGGGCTCACGACTCCGATAACTGTGCGAAGACCACCCGGCCTGCGCAGCTTTCTACCGACTGCCCCCTCTGCTGGAACTACAATATCCACAAGCCACTGCGTCCGGTCTGGTGCTGGCCAATGAAGACCCAGGAGAGGGGCGTTTCCGGGAGGGCTGCTGGGGCGGGACTTCCGCCTTCGGCCTCCAGGGCGTGCTAGTAGACTTCCAGTTCTTTCAGCCTCCGACGGTGTGACCGGGTGGCCGGGCCGGGGAACGTCCAGGAGGCTCCCCGAGTTCGCGGAAACGGCACACGAGTCGGGGGGGCCCCACCAAGCCCTGGCCGCGCCTTGACTCTGGCGAATGCCTCCTCAAGCCCTGGTACCTCTAGCCGTAGTGGGTCGTACAGCGCCGATATGTCCTCCAGGACCTCTGCAAAAGCCGGTGTGTGCCCGCGGCGGCCGGGATTCGTAGCTTCATGGCGTTGGGCAGTTAGAAACCGACGGCCCTGGAACCTGAGCAGGAGGAGGTATCGGGGGAAGATCAGCAGTTGGATGTGGGCAGAGGTGTGGATGGTGCAGGGCCTGGGCCTTTCTCGCTGCTCAGTACGTGCCAGCTCTGCCCTAAAACGTGAGTTGTAAGGAAGAGAGGGACGTAGGAATATCTGTGACCTTCTTGTTCACTGCTACAACCTCAGCACCCATCCCAGAGCCTGGCATAACTCACAGGTGCTCCTTGAGATAAGGAATGTACTGTGTAATGACATTTCAGCATACGATAGAGACTGTGTCCATGGGACACCTGGACAAGATGCTGGGTCTTAAGGAGGCTGGCCAGAAGGCAAACCCCCACGGCCCATCTGCTGTTCCTGTGTCTGGCCTCCAAGTGATTCCTCAGAATCCAGCAGAGACCCACACCCCTACCATGGCCCACCAGTACTTGAGAGCAGGGAGCACAGCCTGAGTGAAGCTGGGCAAACTCAAGGCCAAGTGTACCCTCCCCCACGCTCCCCAAGTGGACACTGAGTTTCAGAGAGGCTAAGAACAAGGCCACAGTAGAACTAGGATTCACACACACATCTCTGTGGCTCTCAAGTCCACGCCCATGGCTCAGTTGGCCCCACTGGCTGAGAAGAACAACCCACACACTGCTTTGTTTTGTTTTGTTTTGTTTTGTTTTGTTTTGTTTTGTTTACAATTTATTTTATTTTAGTATCATTAACCTACAATTACATGAGCAATATTGTGATGATTAAACTACCCCCTTCATCAGGTCCCCCCCACCAACCCTATTACAGTCACTGTCCATCAGCGCACTGCTTTGTTTTTAAGAGTGAATTTCTGCATACTGTCTGATTCTACTGATATTAAATGTCCAGAATAGGCAAATCCATAGAAACAAAAAGTAGACTAATGGTTGCCAGGGGCTGAGGGAAGGAAGAATGGAACATGACTGCTAATGGGTCGGGGGTTCCTTTTTGGGAATGTTCTGGAATTAGTGGTGATGGTTGCACAATCGTGTGAACATACTAACCCAATGAATCATACACTCAAATAGTACATTGTATCGTGTGTGAATTATATTTCAATACAGCTATTATTAACTATAAAAACCAGTAGGTTTCTGGAAGGTTATTTGGAAAAGTCTCTTCTCCAATGTGGAGTTTTCCACCGTCACTAAAGTGGAAGCATCCACGCCCCAGGGAGGAGAACGCAGATCGCAGTCTGATCCTAGCCCCTCTGGCCCCAAGCCTGGGTAGACTGCCAGAGCAGAAGAAGCCGCAGCTTAGGGGGAGACTCCTCGCTCTGCCCTGCCAAGTTGGGCCCTTGGGGGAGGCACTCCATGTCCCAGGCTCCGTCTCCCACCTGGAACAAGGAGATCCCAGCACTTGCCAGATCTGCAGGTGGAGTTAGGGTTAGGGAGAGCGCGTCGTAGTCACTACACTGCGCCCTGACCCAGCAGCACCCGCCTGCCTGGCCTGCACCCCTAGCCCCATCTCAAGCCCGCACCTGGGTTCTTTGTATTGTTTATCACTCGCAACTATATAATCAAATCTACCTGTGTTCGCATTTCTTTGTGTTAAAATGTATTCAAACTGTATGATCTGTGTTCAAATATAACGTATTCCACGCCCATCGCCCCCTTCACGCGAGCCCTGCGAGGGAGGGCGCCTGTCCGTCCGGCGCACCGAGCCTGGCGCACAGCAGAAGCGCTGTAACTGTGAGGACGAAACGTGCCCCTTTTCTTATGTTAAGGCATTTGAAGTTACTGGATCTTTTGTTTGCTATCCACTTCTCCTTGCTACTACCTGGCAGCTGGGGTTGCGGGAAACGCTCCAGAATTGTGGTCGTCATAACAACGCTGATTTCCGGCCCCTGATTGGCCACCAGCTACAGCACGCACCCCACACCAGACTCGCGCGTCCCTCTACCGCGCCGCGTGCCAAAGGCGTGCAAGGTCGCCATAGGAACGCCAGCCGCAAGTCTCTTAAGTGGCCATCAGTTCTAATGCACCTTCCCTGCTCCATCCACCAGTCTTTGAGAAGTGAAAGAAGAGTGCGCAGCTCTAAGAGGGCCACGTTGCTATAGCAGCGAGTCACGCCCCCGGCTCGGAATGTGGCCTCCGATTGGTCATCCTTCCTGACAATCTCGCTTTCCACGTCTGGTCAGCAGCGGGTGTTAAAGAGGGAAGACTCCGCGTCTGGAGAACTGGCCTGCGGCTATGGGCCGAGGGAGAGGGGAGGGAAAATCGAGGCTTCCCGGTCCGGGCGTGGAGTTGAGGGGAGAAGGTACTTTGCAGAAAGCTCTCTGTCCCCGGTTCGAATCCACGCCCTGCCCAGCCTGTCAGCCTCAGTTTCCCCATCTGTCAGTCTGGACATTTCGGCTCCCAGGGTCCAGCGAGGGCCTCCTGTGGTCCTTGTTCCCTCAACACCTGAACCCAAGTGAATGCCCCAATGGCCAAGGACGGGTGTGGTGTGGGCAGGGGAGAGGCTGGCCAGATCCCCGTAGAATGAAGAACCTGGCACCCCTCTCTCCAGGAGAGCTGGAGGAGGATCTGGGAAAAGTTTGGGGAGTTGGAGGGTCCAGGACCGTGGCAGGGAGGCACTGTGGCTGGCCCCTCTGCCCAGCCTTCTGGACATCATCTTCCATGTCAGGTCCCCTGGTGTTCCTGAGGTGCCCCCAGTGTGCCCTTGGTACACAGTAGGTGTTCAGTAATACTTGTGGATTAACGAATTCTCCCTGCAAGTAGGGAGTTTATTGTTGTCCACTTTACAGAAGAAGGGAACCAAAATCTGGCTGGTACAGGCCTCTTCAGCGCCATGCCAGACACTGAGGCTGACCCCCTCTGGGTGTTCACAGGCACCAGGACCTGGAAGGAACAAGCCTGGGGCGGGTGGGCAGTGGGGTGTTCAGTAAAGATAGAAGGGGCAGAGGGAGGGTTGGGAGGGCACAGCTTCTGGTGGCCACAGAGGCTGGGAGGCAAAGGTGGAGAGGAATCCCCCATGATCCTGGCACCGGGATGGCTTCTGGCAGCTCTTTTGCTCAAATTAGCAGACAGGGATGCTAAGTGACCCCTGGGCTCTGTCATCAGCCTCGTTATGAGAGGAGAGTCTGGGGCCTCAAGATCTCTCTGGGAGGGTCGAGAAGACACACTTCCCCTTAGCCCCTAGAAGGAAGCCAGCTGCACAGGGAGGGAGGGATCAACCCTGCCCACTGCCTAAAGCTACCATCTTGCTCCATGCCAGCCATTGTTTTTCCTGAGCATCCTTGAACAAACAGCACTGAGGTCTCTTTCTCCAGGCAGGCTTCCTTGAACACCTCAAGCAGTGAGCACCTCTCTGTGCACCAGCCAAGGGCCTCTTTCTGACTGCCCTGCTGGGGCCATCCCTGCTAGGTCCCCACTCCCAGCCTGGAGTGGAGGAGGAAGAGAAGAGAAGGGGATATCTGAGACCATATGGTAAGCTGATAATGGCCCCCAAAGACGTCCAGATCCTAATCCCTGGAATCTGTGAATCTGTTCCTTTACATGGAAAAGTGGATTTAGCAAATGTGATTAAATTAAGAGTGTTGAGCTGGGGAGAGTATCCTGGATTATCCAGGTGGGCTCAATGTAATCACGGTGTCCTTATAAGTGAAAGAGGGAGGCAGAGAGATATGAAGATTCTACTCTGCTGCCTTTGAAGATGGAGGGAGAAGTCGATTAATGCAGCTGTAGAAGGTGGAGAAGTTAAGGAAATGAATTCTCTCCTAGAGCTTCCAGAAGGAACTAGCCTTCCAGACACTTTGACTTCAGCCAGGTAAAACTGATTTCAAGACTTCTAGCCTGTAGCACTGTAAGATAATTAATGTGTGGTGTTCTAAGGAACAGAGCTGGTGGTAATTTGTTGCAGCAGCCAGACAAAACTAATACAAACTACCAACCCTGTTCCTGCCTGACTGGGTCCCCTCCCTACAAGGCCGGGCTGTGCCTGCCCAGTGACCCAGCACACGGGCCTAGGACCCTGTGAGTAACATCAGCTCTCGGACGTGGGACAAGAACTGGTCTAGGAGGACAGTCCCTTGGACACCCTGGTGTTCCGCTCCCAGCTTCCCCCATGGAAGCTCGCACCATAAGGAACACCGCTGATACTCCTAGGTCAGGGTGGATGGGAGCTGGGTGAGCCTAAGGTGCCCACAGGCATTCCCAGGCTGCCTCTTGGTTGCCTGCAATGCTGTCACTCCCTAGGAAACTATTTGGCACCCACTGTATGCCAGGCATTGAGAACACACATGTAAACAAATCAAACAGGAACCTCCAGACCCATAGAAGTCTTATTTCTCTCTGGAAAATCCTGGATTCCCATTCACAAGACGCAGCACCCCAACCCTGGGCAAAGTGAGGCAGGATGGGAGCTCCAGGGCCTGGGGAACGACAGAAAGCCTGTGCTCAGCTTGCGTGTAAGGCAGCAGCCATCACCCTGTTGTGACTAACCTGTAAGGCTTCAGAGAGGGGGAGGACAGGAACCCAAGAGCTGCCCTCCCTGGAGGCTGCTATCCACAGGGAAGGGCTGAGGCTTCACTGGGGGCCCAGCAGGAATACCACCACAGGCTGATGGAGCTCTGGAGGAGAAGGGGCAGTAACTGGCCCTGAGAAACTAGTAAGTGGGGGGTGATAAGGGCTACAGTCACTAGGGAGAGAGGCCAAGATCCCTTGGGCAAGCCAGGGACGCCCAGGAGCAACACCCACAAGTCACGTGACACTGTCTAACCCAGAAGACAGCCTTGGCCTCTTTGAGCCTTGGTGGTGACCACAGCTGCCCCACAGCATATTAGGACGACGCCAGAAGCCAAAACCCATAAGGGAAGTTGAGACTCCCATTGCAACTTGGTACTCAGATGGGAGCCAGTCTCTGAGTCTCAGGCTTTATCTGTTGGTCCCCTACCCTGGCCAAACCACACTGTCCCTTCAAGCCTGAGCCCTAGCCAGGTATGCAGGGTGGTGACCCAGGCCCAGCATGGAAATGGCAGGATCCCACCCAGGCCCAGCCTGCAGGCAGCAGAGTGGAAAACAAACTCCACAGCCTGAGGGTGGGGTCAGCCCTGCAATGGGTCAGTCAGGTGGGTGTCGCCTGGGGATAATAGCAGCAGCAGCTTTGCTCCTCAAAGAAGGGGACCACCAGCCACTTGTGATGAGCCCAAAGGATCAGTAAATCAGAGCCTTCAGCCCTGGTGCCAGCCAAGGATGGCTCCCCCCAGGCATTCAGAAGGATCCTTGTGAGGGTCAGGGTGGGGGTGCCCCTAGCAGGACCCCTGGGCATTTCGGTCAGGTGGGCTCCCCTGCTGGACTCCCACAAGAGATGAGGGTCAAGGGTACTCCCAATTGGACCCCAAAAGTTAGGAGTGCCTCCCAGCAGTAGCTTCACGAAGATGGGGACCAGGTACTTTCAGCTGGATACCCACAAGGATTGAGGCAAGGGGTGCTCCTTGAGAGGGCCTGTGCACGGATGGTGATGCCGGAAATGACCCCGCTGGGGAAATGGGTGCTTGTCAGTCAGGGTACCCTGCCCAGGCCTCCACTGGGTGGCAGCGAGCGGTCCTAGCAGGGCCCGCCAGGATGGCACGAGGTCCCCAGGCCTAGAGAGAGGGCCTGCCGCCCGGAGGCGTTCAGCGTGACCCCCACGCCCTCCTCCAGTCTCGCGCCCGTGCGGCCCGGCTGGGGCCGGCCTCTGCCGTCGCCATGTGGTCCGAGGGCCTGTCCTGCGGACCCCCGGCCGCCCCTGGGTCCTCGAGGTCCGCCTCCAGCTCCGGCGCGTCCTCCGCGGCCCCCGGCGGGGCGGCGTCCACGTCGGGGCCCGTGGGGCGCGGCGGCCGGGCCTGGGTCCGAGGTGGCTCCGGCGGGAACCAGGAGGAGCCGGGCGCCGGCGCGAGCGCCACCAGCTGGGGCCTCGCGGGGCCGGAGGCGGCGGCGCGCGGGATGAGGAGGAAGATGTACACGCCCGAGACCACGAGCCCCGCGGCCACCAGCACGGCTGCCGCCACCGCCGCGTTGAAAGCCCAGGCCCGGCTGGTCAGCGTCAGGCGGCGCGACAGCGGGCGGCCGAGGCGCAGCGGCGGCGGCGCCCGCAGTCGGGGGCGTGCACATCCCTCCCCACACCCGGGCGGCG
>JAQQAC010019400.1:19786480-19834583 GCA_029783875.1 Phataginus tricuspis | reverse complement strand
CGGAGCCCTGGCGCGGCGGCGGTGCGCGGGCGTCGCGGGGCAGCAGGCCGAGCTGCGTGGGCAGCGCGGGGAGCCCGCGGCGCGGGGCCAGGCGCGTGGGCGCGCGGCACACCGGGCAGGCCACCGCGTCGCCGCCGCCCGCCGTGGCCAGGGACAGGCGAGCCAGGCACTCGAGGCAGAAGACGTGGCCGCAGTCCAGGCGCTTGGGCAGCTTGAATACGCCGTCGAAGGGCGACACGCAGATGAGGCACTCCACAGGGGACGCCGGGGGCAGGATGGGGCCCGAGCCCGGGCTGCCGACCCCTTCCTCGTCCTCGTCCTCGTCCTCGTCCTGCCCCCTGCGTGGGGAGCAGGGTGCGGAGAGCGAGCTCGGGGAGTTGGGGCCGGAGCCCTGAGGGGCCCGCAGGCGGCGGAGCCAGGGCGGCCGAGGGCAGGGCATTGGACCTGCGGGGAAGGACGGTCAGGCAGGTAAGGGGTTGGGCTGGACTCGGAGTGGGGCGGGCAGGAGCACAAAGCAGGGGCATCCGGAAAGGAGGGGGACACCCAGAAGGAACAGAGTTGCGATGGGGAAGGTGGGAGAGTGTAAGAGCAAACATCAGGACTTGATGGAGGGGAGAGGGGGTAAATGCGAGGATAGAAAGGGGCTCTGAAGAAATCGAGGGCAGACAGACGCTGGGATAGTCCAGAGATAGGCCCAGCGAGCACCGCAAATCCTGAAGCTAGAGATTTGGAGAAGGCCCCAGAAATGGGAGCTGAGGGGACCTGACTTCAGACTAGGGATGGGACTCCAGGGAAGAGCCGACATGGACCGGAGCAAAGGTAGGGACCCCCAGAACTGGGCAGACCCTGGGGTAGCCAGAGGCGACCCCAAGGAGTAGCTGAGGACACCAGAGCATCATGATAGGTGCCCTGCAGCATAGGGAAGGATGGAAGTCCAGAACAGGGGCCAGGGACAGACTCCCCACCCCCATCCAAAGATGACCACCAGTACTCTTCCTACCTGTTGGCACCTCCTCCCTCAGGCTGGCACGTCCCTGTCCCTTCTGACCCCAGTACCTGACCTACCAGCAGCTGGATACTAAGTAACCCTCCCTATGGGAGGGTGCCCACAGTGGGACCACTCCCTCCAGATCCCAGGTTCCCGAAGAACCAGTCTGGCCACTAGCCCCGCCTCCCAAGCTGGTCTCTCCAGGAGAGTGAACCCCAGGCCTGACCACCTGCTGGATGTCAGGGTGGTGGGAAGGTTAACACAGGTAAACAGGGCAGTGACAGTCCAGGCCCAGTGGGCCATACCCCTCTTCGCTTTCAACACCTCCTCCTGCAGCCTCCACCTCAAGAGTCCCGGGTGGAGTGAGGGGAACCTAGGGGTAGTGGCTTGGCAGGGCGCAGAGCCAAGCCGCGACAGCAACCACACAAAATGGCTGGGGACGCAAGGCAGGCAGACCCCATAGTGGACTGGACAGGGATGGCCCCTGCCAACCAGCTGACAAGGGGCTGGTATGGTTGTGGTGCACAGACCTCAGGCCTGGGCTGCTGCTCTCCATGACGGCTTCCAGGTAACATGCATCTCAGGATCAGGGGCTGCCACCCAGCCCTCACCAGGCCCCTCCCCAAACCACCCCAGCCCTCTCACTTCCAACACCTGCTGGAACACTCCAGGTGGCTAGGCCTGCACCCCAGGGTGCCACGGCTGTCAGGTGCTTCCTGAGCCAAGTATCCCTGGTGAATCCAGGTACCACAGGCCTAAAGGTGAGCCAGGAATGTGGGCAGCTCCTCAGGACACTGGGGCCATCCCGCTCCTCCACTCCAGCACCCAGAGCACCCCCACCCCCAGCACAGACACTGGCACAGTGGGTGGACCTGCCCCGAAGGGCAACAGATTTATTGGGGCCACGGCTGGGCAATCAACGGTTGGACTTGGCCACACGTTCCAGCTCATCCTTCTTCTTGATAGCGTAGGAGTTGGAGGAGCCCTGCAAGGAGGTAGGTGGTCAGCTCTGAATACTGGCGGAGCCTCCCCTAACCCACCAGGTCCTCACCCACCTTGGCTGCATTGATGAGCTCATCTGCCAGGCACTCAGCAATGGTCTTGATGTTCCGGAAGGCGGCCTCTCGGGCACCTGTGCACAGTAGCCAGATGGCCTAGGGAGCACAGGGGTCAGCAAAGCCTGGGGGCAGGGGGTGCCCATGAACCAGGCAGGGCCACAGGCCTCCAGTACCTTGGGCCCCCAGCGCATGCTACCATACCACACTGCCATCCACTGGCTCCCTGATCAAGATGCAGCAGGGCCCCCAGTGCTGCCCAGCAGGCGCACTGCCACACCTGGGATCAGGCAGAAGGTGGGCCACAAAAACAAGTGTGTAGACTCAATGGTTCAAGCTGGGTCCCTGATGACAACAGACTGGAGGCCCGCCACAATGGGGCAAAGCAATGTAACGTGTGCTCTTGGCTGGAACCTTGACTGAAAAGCAACAGCTATAAAAGACATGCTGGGGGACAGCTGCAAGACTGGAACAGTGACTGAATGGGAGATTCAAGTGCTGTTAAATTCCTCGGGGCTATTGGTAGGGATAGATTGCCCTTGTTCTTAGATACATCCACTTAAGTGCTAAGGACAAAATGGTTAGAATGCCTGCAATTGACTGTCAAATGCTCCAAGAAACACACACACACCTAGTGTAAAAACGTTAACACCCAAATGCAGCCAAGGAAGAGGGCCCAGTAGTAGTATCTACCCTGCAAGATGGGAATCCAGGAAAGCTTCCTGAAGGAAATGACACTCCAGGTAAAACATGCAGACAGGGATGACCCTTCCCACTTGCCAGCCTCTGTCAGGGCCTGGTGGCTGTTCCACCCAGCCACATGTGCCAAAGCCCCAGGCCCACCTGATTCACACGGCGCAATGGGGATACATCCACAGCCTGCCGCCTCACTGTGCCAGCTCGACCAATGCGGGTTGAGTCTTCCCGGGGGCCGCTGTTAATGATGGCATTCACTAAGACCTGCAGGGGGTTCTATGAGAGAGAGGCCATGAGCTTTGCATCCAGCCCATGTCCCTCCCCCATCTCCTCCCCACTAACACCTGGACGCCCAACCAGGCACACTCTGGGCCAGCTGTTGGCTTATAGTACATTAAGGGCACACTCTGCCCACCTAGCCTCAGGGCCCTACCTCACCGGTGAGCAGATGGATGATCTCGAAAGCATGCTTGACGATGCGCACAGTCATGAGCTTCTTTCCATTGTTACGGCCATGCATCATCATCGAGTTGGTGAGGCGTTCCACGATGGGGCACTGTGCCTTGCGAAAGCGCTTGGCCGCATAGCGCCCTGCACTGTGGGGCAGGTACTTGGCATACTTCTCCTTCACTGCGATGTAATCCTGGGGCAGCAGGGAGAGGGGTGAAGGACCATGTCAGGAGCAGGATGGGCCCTGGCCAGGGACCAGAGACCAGCCCCCACTCAGGGAAGCCCCCTCCTACTTGCAGGGGCTATGAACTCCTCCTTGCCATGAAGAAGCAAAACCTAAACAAGTGACTTTACCAAGTCACTGAAAAGAGCACCTACTTTATAATGGGAAGGAGGGGGTTGAGAACTAAGATCACAGCCCTTAACCCTAGTTCTAAGTGTCTTTCAAACTCTGCACTATGCACACTTTATACCAGGTGATTCTTTGCGGTTGGGGGCTGTCCCATGCACTGTAGGATGTTTAGCAGCCGCAGCACTCCTCTCAGCTGCGAGACCCCAAAAACATATCCAGATACTACCAAGTATCCCCTATAGGTGGGGATAATTACCCACAAGGAACCGGTTTTAAAAGAATCATTCAATACTGCTTATCCACACACACATACACTTCCCAAGCTGTCTAGAAAATACAACCTTGTTAGTAGTAGTTGGACGCAGAAAACTAAGTGTATGTGAAGAGTACGGCTGACAGTTCCACAATGAGAGGTACCCAAGGCCATTTTAACACTTACATGGAGAACATACAAATAACATGTTCTAGAAATATGAGGAGTAATTAAGAACACAGGATTCTGCTATTGCATGAGTCTGGTGTCTTCCCTGGAGACAACTACCTGCACAGACAGGTAATTAGGTGGGTGTTCACACAGGGCTTCACACTGCAGCAAAGAACTGCAAGCGACACATGTCCCAATGAGGGTCTGGTTAAACTGTCGAACTCCATGGTAGAGTCCTGCACAGCTTTCAAGATAGACTAAGAACAACTCTGGCACCATGTTTACTTCTGCTTCCCAAGCCCCTAAGACCACCAGGAGAAAGGGAAAAACAGTTTCTTCATTTTTAAAAGGTTGCACAAAGAAAAGCAAGGAAGCAAACACAGACGTGACAGAGACCACATGTAACTCACAAAGACTAGTAAGACATTTACTACCCGTTCAAGTTCAGGTACCCCCTCCCCCGATAACAAACCCATGAAGGAAAACAGATCTAAAAGATGCTGAATAAAAACAGGGTGGAATTCTCCATTAGGCAGAGTGCCTAAAATCCTGTGATATATTTAAAGGTAACAAAAACTGTTTTTGCTCCTTTTAAAAGAATAAAGGGAAAAATGAATATAATCCAACCTTATCTTTGTACCAACGCAGTTACAAATGATATTTTTAAAAAATTTATTTTGGTATCATTAATCTACAATTACATGTGAAATATTATGGTTATTAAACTACCCACTTCATCAGGTCCTCCCCACCAACCCCATTACAATCACTGTCCATCAGCGTAGTGAGATGCTATAGAATCACTACTTGTCTTCTCTTGAGTTGTACATCCCTCCCCGCGCCCCCCCCAACTACAAATGACATTTTATTTTTTAAGAAGGTCCCACTTAAATCCTAATCAGACCAAGTGTAAAACAATATGGGGATTAAGATAAAATGGGAAGACTCCTATTTCTCCATTGCAAAACCCATCACAAAGCTTCAAGTAATAAAGACAGTGTGGTATTGGCAGAAGAACATACACAAAGACCAACGAACAGAATTCAGAGTCTGGAAATAAGCACATCTATGCTTCACTGACTTTCTCCAACGGTGCCAAAACTGCTCTATGACAGAAACAGTCTCTTCGACAAATGGTGCTAGGATACATGCATACAGTGTATATAAGATATAACTTACATTTTATGGTCCAAATATAAGTAAAAACGCACAAAACTAAATAAGAAAACCCCCTAACACACCAAAAACAAATGGTGCTGGGATAACTGTATTTCCATATGCAGAAGAAAGACTGTGGACCCTTACACTTTAAAATGGTTACAATAGTTAACTTTTAAGTTATGTATATTTTACTACCAAAAAAAAAAAAAAAAAGCCAATCGGTGGGATGTGATGCCCCCTCTGTGAAAAGCTCACACAACAAAAGCTGTAGCAACCTCTGGACAGAAGGAAATATGGACCTGGTGTATGTGGTGGTCCGGGGAGCCCTCCTTTGCCTGCTACACCTTCAACTCTTGACTTAGTGGGACTGCTACAGGTTTCAAGTGACCCCTCAAAGAATCCACGTGTGCCTCCCACAACCACCATGTTCCCCTCACCTGCAAGGAAATGTCATTGATCTGCACGTCATCAGTGCTCCACTTCCCAAAAAGCTTGATGTCAGGGGTCTCTGCGACTGCAGGTGCAGCTGTCTCCCACTCGGTCATCCTAGGGACATAAATTATCAGAGCACAGGCATACCCAACCACTGTTGAGACCGGAGCACACCTTGTGAACTGGGAAATTAGGGAAAAAGGAAGGCTGTGAACATCTTGGCCCACGCACTAGAAAAGCCACTTAACTGTAAGCAAGAAGCATGTCTCTCATCCAGTACCCCTGGGGCCAGGATCAACAGCTGCAGCACGGACCACAGGTGGGCAAATGATGCCAAATGCTTTTACACTGTGTCCGTTGGAGTTCAAACCCCAGCCTATCACTAACGCGCTCTGCGACCGAATCTACAAACTGCTTCTGGACTCGACTTCCTCATCAGTACAATGAAAAAATTATCTGCCAACAAGAATTATACAACTTCTGAGCCTATCAACGCAAGGGCGGCGGTTCCAGTGCGACACTCAGGAGGCACGAGAGACTATTAAGGAAAGGGCTGCACAGGCCAGAGAGTGCATCATGCATCTAATAACGGAAACCTCCTATACCTGTAGAAGCAAACATTCCCGAGCTCTGCTGCGCAGCGAAACTACGCAGGCGGCTGGGCGCCAGCAACGAAGCAACTGTAACCTTCCCTGCGTCGCATTTCCTCAGCATGTTTTCCGCAAAAGGTCCCATAAGGGATGCCCGAGGCCTCCAGGCCCGCCCATGGCCCTCCAGAAGATTCTGGATTGCTCCTCGGACCCCCTACCCAACGGCAGCCTCACCTGAGGAAGAAGCCAGGCCTCCTCTGCCAGTCAGAGTATACCACGCGCCGCTCTGGCAGACAGGAAGAGGCCGCGGGCCGCCGGCCGACGCTTTTAAGTCTAGCGAAAACTTCCGGGTCAGCGGAGGCGGCGCGTGTGCGAAAACACAGCTGTATATTCACGAACCAATCCTGAGCAAGAATGAAAAAGGCGCCCTCTGAGCCGAACGGAAGACGTAAATACCTGACGCATGCGCCATTCCAGAGGCGGCCCCATAAGCTCGCCTGGCGGATGTCCGACGTCCAGTACTTGCCCCTTCTTGGGGGCCTCTGCACAAGCCCGGCGATCTCCGAGAAGCCAAGGCTGCCACGTCTAATGAGGGCAGAAGACAGGCTCGCGCTCGCCGCCTTGTTCCGCCGTTGACTTCGCGCCCCACCTACAGCGGATTTTGAGCGAGCGTAGGGGTTCGGCACCCATTCATTCCTCGTCCCAGTCACGGGCGCTTCACAGGCACGCGTGCTGCAGGGCTGGGCCAGGGGAGTAGTGTCGGCTAGTCGGGACTGCCCTCATCTAGTCCCGTGCATGCACGAAAACTGCTCGCAGGTTCCCTTCCCCCATACGGGCTCGCTCAGGGCTGCTGGAAGCATGAGCCGCCAAGGACCCTCTCCGGCTTGACGTTTCTCATCATCCCATGCCACGGTTCCCCGCATTGTCTCTCCGCGACTCCCGCGTCTCCTGCCTCGTCACAGCGTGCGGGCGGGCGGGCAGGGATCGGGGAGGAGCCCTGAACGAGGGGCGTGGGGCTGCGCCCTGCGGGTGGCCTTGGGAACACCCCCCAACCTCTTTGGTCCACCTAGGACCTGTGTTGATGCTGAGGCCACTGGATGGGTGCGGGGGTCCGCACGGTGTTGGGTGCTTTTTCCACTCAGCAGCCCCATCCAGTGACCCCTTGCAGCCCGTGTCGAGATCATGTGCCAGCCCTTTATGCGCCCGCCTGTTTAGACCTCCTAAATCGAGACCCTGGAGCCCAGAGGTCGCGACCACTGTGGTTGCACCCATGGTGGCTAGCAGGATGGCATCTGGTACAGTGTTTCTAGGGCCACATGAGGCTGCCCACCTCCTCGTGCCCACAGCCTCCAAGGGGCTGTTCCCCCTACCCAGACCTCAAGAGTCCAGCCAGCCACTTGACCCAGGCAGTCCTACATCTGTTCCCATCGACCCACCTTGGCCACCGTCTGGACAGGCGCATAGCAGGTGTTCAACAGCTGTGCTGTTTATTTACTGATTTGGCTGTAAACAGGCTCGCCCCTAGCCTTACCCCAATTCCAGGAGCATTTCAGACCAGGGACGCTGGGCCCCCTTGACAGTCATCAGTCACGGTTCATGCCACTTCTCGGAAGGACACAGGCTTTAAGCTGGCATAGGCAGGGGTTAGACCCCAGACTCCTGTAGCGGCACAGGAGATGTACCCAGAGGCCAAGGCCCACAGTACCTGCAACCTGTGGCCCTTACCCCTGTCCTCCACCCAGCTATGTGCAGAGCAGCAGCCTCTGGCCTCCCACTGGGGCCTGTAGGGGTGGGTAGTAGCTACATGGGGAGCCCTCCTAGTCCCTCACACACTTTCTGCTCCCATTCTGGGCTTCAGGCAGACACTGAGCGGCTGGGTCTTCCTCTAGACACCAGTTCTAGACCCAGAATATTTAGTCATGCTGTGCCCTGTATAGACCTCAGTCTGCCCCTCTTCGCAGCTGCATCCTAACTGAGCCAGGCAGACATTAGGAGTCTAGGACTCAGATCGTTTACTCTTTAGAACAACCTTATTAGGTGGGCACTCCCATTTTATAGGTGGTTATGGAAGCCCAGAGAGGTAAAGTAACTTGCCCAGTGTCACACAGCAAAAGAGGGCACAACTGGGATTCTAAGGTAGTTGGCCCCAGCATCTTACCTTTCCTGCCTCCGTTGGCCTCTCTTCTTTCTCTGCATCATATGTCCCCAAGGTCTGGGGATCCTTGCACATGCAGAGTGTCCAAGAAATATTTGCTCAATGAACAAAAGTCTAGTCAACTCTGCTTTTTCACTGGATCTGGCATGGTCCAGAGAGGGGCTCTTCCTGCCCTTTAGGCCCCTCCCTCTCCAAAGAAAAGGCTGCTGAGTCACTAACCACATAATTACCAAGTAGGGGGAGGGTTGCTAGGCTCCCTGATTCCAAGCCTGCTCAAATAAAAGTAAGTGAAGGGACAAGCAAGCATATTTATCATTCCCCACCTCCTGCAGGACTGTCTAACTGTGTCTTCCTCCCATGGCTCTTTGGCAGACAAGTTTATCTCTTCCACTGCCCTGGGCCTCCCCCTGCTCTGGCTCCTGACCAGCATGTCGAAAGCTGGGCTTACTGGGGCAGATGGTTTGGCTGGGACGCTTATTACAGGAGTGGGCATTCTGGACCTCAATGCAGCTGCAGATGCCTGGGCCAGTCGTCCTGCTGGGTGGCATAGCCTATGTCCTTACTCCATTTTTAATTTTCTCAGCTATAAATAAAGACCACATGTTCAGGGTGGCTGTGCAGAATTGGGGGTGGGAGAGTGGGGCAGCAGGGCAGAATGTGCAGGACTGAGTTGGCAATGCTGGTTCCGATCCAGACCCATCCCCTCACTTGGGGTACTTGGAATAAAGGATAGAGGAAAGAAGGAACTGGGCTGGATTTGGGAACCTGGGAAAAGGGTCTTAATAGAGGGTCTCAGGTGCTTGGATTAAGGGTACTCCTGGAAACACGTTTTGGAAATCCAAGTATCTAGAATTAGTGGGTGCAGGATCTCAATTTTGGAGACCAGACATATGAATTCGTACTGGCTGCGATCTGGGATGCCAGACATAAACGGGGGGAAACGGGTGCCGGGATATGGTGGTGGGGGGGTTCTAAGGCCTTCACTGGAGGAGAAACATGACACCTGGATTTGGGGGGGATCCAGAGGCAGGAATTGGAGAACGACTAGAGCCTAATAATACTGAGGAAACTCGGAGGCATGAAGTAGGGGAGAACCAGGTATCCGGATTTGCCGGAACTAGATGGGAAGTTAGGAAACTGTAAGTCACGCAGCCGAGCGGAGACGGCACTTAGGGGCGCAGGGCATTCCCCTAATCCTGCGCGTGGGTCATACCAACCGCTGACACCCGGGCCGGAAGTCCCGCTCTCGCTCTGGAAATGACCAATCACCAGCATTCAGGTCGGAACGATCTGAGGCGTCTCCAAGGCAACGGCGAATTGCTGAGACCGCTCCAGCCTCACCCGAAGCCGAAGTCTCCACCCTCCCACTCCCGAAGCGTAAATTTGGCGGTCGCCATGGTGACCAGGAAGCCCAGCCACGCCTCCGTGAGACCTTGGGTTCCTCTTCCGCGTTATTCTTCGCTGCAGAAAGACCGGGCGGGAGTCCGGGCCGGATTGCGGGTGGAATTACATTTCCTTCAAGCCTCCGAGCTGCCTCTAGAGCCTTTTTGACGGGTTTCTACAGACCCGAAAGAAAGCGGGAGCAAGGCCCTGTGTCCGGACTTCCTCTGGAGATCCCTTGCGGGGGAAAGGGACCCTGGACGCCGCGTCGGCCTGGAGGACCACCGAGATGGCCGTCCCCAGGCGACCAAGCAGCCCGCTCGAGGCGCCACCGAGGGACTGGCGGCCGGACTCCCCGCGCCTCAGGTCCGTGCGGCGCCGCGGCGGGGCTGGCTAGTGGCTCTGTTGGGGGAGCGTTCTGTATTTTCCTCTGTCCTTATCGCCGCCACGACAAAGAACTGAAGGGCAGAGACACAGTAGTGAAGCAGAGTAAAGTTTTATTTCAAGTTACTTAAAAGAGAAAAAGTGCAGCAGGCCACCTCAGCGAGGAGAGGCGCCCTGGAAGGTTGGAGAAAGCTTAAGATTAAACAGCTACACACTTAGAAAGTGTGGGTGACCTCAGAGAGAGGAGCGCCCTGAAAGGTTGAGGGTTCCCCTTTTAAGGATTTTTCAGGAATGTAACAAAGGGCTGGGGGTGCAGACTTGTTAAGTGGTTCCTGAATATTTAAAACTGACTTAACACAAGGAATTTACTGCTCTGATTTCTCCCCTAGATAACCGGCATCTTGGTCAGGGAGCGTATCAAACAGGACCGCCTACCCAGCCCCCACGGTGGGCTGAGTTATTGTCTGTTTGCTAAAGAGTAAGTTAAGAATCTTACTTCCTGGGTATTAAAATACAGTCTTTAAGATGGAATCCTTCCTGCATTTTACTGTGTTGTTTACGACGGGGCCTGCATGCTAAATTAGTTGCCTAGGTTACAAACTACTTGATTAGGACAGGAAGGAGAAAAAAACAGCCTACAGTTAAAAAAAATAAGCTGGGCCTGCGTGAATAACATAGTAAAGACATGGGCTTTGCTGACGTACCCTCCTTTATCTGGGGAATATTCAAACATTCCAGGCCAAGTTGCTCCTGGCTTTTTGAGCTTTAATTTATTAGCTCTGGGTCTTTTCTTAGTGGACTTTTTCCAGGCCTTATTCTCTTTCTACCTTGCTCATATCTATTTTCCTGCCTGACAGTTCCGGAGGGGAGGCTGCTTGGCCTGGGCCCGTTGCCTCGTCGGAGCTTCCGGTCCGAGGCCACTCAGGATGGTGAGAGCTCCCAAGGAACCGGTCATTTCCCCGGAGGCACCCAGCGCCTGGACACCAACCGGAGGCACCCAGCACCTGGACACCGTGTGGGAGGCCTCCCATTCCGCCCATCTGTGATGGGGGCGGGCAGGTGATGGGTTCGGACGAAGTCGAGCACTTGACCAAGTCACGGACGGTGACTCCCGAGTCTGGCAGCTTGGGGTCAGCCCGGGATTGTTGCAGTAAGTTATTCTCCACGCGGTCTGATGGGGAAATTTCTAGAGAATAAAGAATAACACAAAAGACACACAGACACGAAAAGACAATACAAGACTGCAGCCCCGAATTCTGCAGTTGCTTTATTTTTATAGTGATTTTCTGGTATTGGTTCAAAAGAATCAGGAAGTTATAAATCCTTCTAGATCAAAGAAACAATCTTACAATCAATATATGAGGGTCATAACTATTCCTTTTAATTTGTAACCTGCAGATGTAACAGAAAAACGTTAACTTTTAAGGGCTGTTAGTTCAAAGTGTTCTTTGAACTAGATTCTTCCTGTTTGCAGAGAAGAGTGTCCTTGCCTGCTGCAGAACAAGGAGTCCACCCTTACATACTTGGAACAGGCCATTAAAGAGACAGCCGCATGCGGCCTGTCTTCATGGCCAGTTCCCCAAGGACAGCTGTTTGCAGCCTGTCCTTTTAATTAACTCCTTCAGTCGGGGTGGTGGTGGTGGGGAACCACTGCGTTTGTCACCATGTGTGATAATTGTGTAGCCGTGTGTGTAATGGTGCCTGGGAGACGACAGTGGTGACAGGGAGGGCCTGTTACAGCCCGAGAGACCCAAACTGTGTATGATTACACCTCATGTTGTCACAGTGACTGTGATTGTGATCATGATGCGATTGTGCATGAGAACATGTCCTCTGGGTGTGCATGTGGGTGTGAGAGACTGAGCAGGGGACTCCAGGTGGGGGCCCAGCTGTGTGCCGGTGAGGCCTTGGCGGAGGAGAGGTGCTCTGTTGGCGGGGCCTGTGACCACGTCCCCTGCAGCTCCACAGACCTTCCCCTGCTGCCGAAAGGGCTCGGCAGGTCTTCCTTCCACAGATACGTCCTGAGCCCCCAGTACGGCCAGCGCCTCTCCAGATTGAGTGCAGCGGTGGAGAGGACAGGCGTGGCCTGCCTTCATGGAGCTGACGTGATGGTGTCCAACGGTGTCACAGAAGCAAGCCAGTTCTCTGAGGAGCTGGCTTCTCGGCTGAGGCCTGAATAGAGAGAAAGACTCAGGGAGTGTTTGGGGTAGTTGAAATATCAATGCCAAGGCAAGGAGGCCTGGCTGGAGTGGACCGAGGGAAGGACATAGGAGAGGGCAGGGTCAGAATGGGCAGACTGTGGGGGCAAATCTCGAGGGGCCGTGGGCCACGTAGAGACCTCAATTTCTACCCGGAGAGGTGGGAGCCACGGGAGGCCTTTGGGCAGAGGAGGGCTGGGCTGTGACTCAGCTCTTTAATATTTCTTTGCTGTCCCAGGGTAGGGCTGTTGGGGTGAGAGTGGAGGCGAGGGTCCTGCATGCTGCTGGAGGCCCTGTGAGCACAGCAGGTTGGATCTGGGTGGCGCAAGTAGAGGAGTTGATCCATGACCATATATGAATGCCTTGAAGGTGGAGTGGATCGGGTTGTGGTTGAACTGCAGCACCCACATGGGGAGCAAGGCCGGCCCCGTAGTGGGCGGGTGGTCTGATCATAGTTTGCTCAGGCTGCCATAACAAAATAACACAGACTGGGTGGCTTGAACAACAGGCATCTATTTTCTCACAGTTCTGGGGACTGAATGGCCGAGATCAGGGTGTCGGCAGGGCTGGGTTCTCCTGTGGCCCGTCTCCTTGGTCGGCAGATAGCTGACTTCCTGCTGTGTCTTCACACGGCCCTTCCTCATTGGGAGCATGCCCCTATTCTCTCCCTCTATGTAAAGACACCATATCAGATTAGGGCCTACCCGTATCACCTCATTTAACTTTAATCACCTCTTTGCAGACCCTATCTCCAAACACGGCCACATTCTGAGATGTACTGGGGGTTAGGATGTTAACATATGGATTTCTGGGTGACACAATCAGTCCATAATGGGTGAATTAGCATTGGTATGAGTGAGAGGATACTTTCTGGGAAGACCCTGAGGGGGAGAGGGGAGAGGCCAGCAGCTAGAGGAGACTCGGGTACTCGGGAGAGCAAGAAGGAAGAGTCAGGATTGGCAGTTAATAGATATGGGGTCGCTGGAGGCCTTCCTTGGTGCCTCTGCTGCAGATTATCTGTGCCAGTGGGGCTGAGAGGAGTTTTGCCCTTTCCGTGGCCTGAGGCCAGCCACTCGAGGCTCGTAGTACAGGGCCAGGTCCCAAGACGAGCTTGCTGAGGAATGAGTGAATGGCAGGCCGACACCTCCCATGCTCACCGGGGCCCTTCCACCGAATGCCCCAGACCTCGGTTCCCTTGGCCACCGCTTTGGTGCTTAGTCTCTTCTCTCCCTGTGTCTTTTTCTTATCCTGTACCCAGATTTCAAGCCTCATCTTTTTCAGGAGTACTCACTTTAACTTGGCAGTTGTATCAGTCAGTTGTTGCCATGTAACAATTAGTCAGCAGTTCGGTGGCCACAGCAACGAGCGCTTTGCTCTCTCATGAGCCTGAGGGCTGGCTGATCTCAGCGAGGCTCCAGGGTCCATGTCTGCGGTGCTTGTCTGGCAGGGCTCACAGGGCAAATTCATTCCCAGTGAGCTTGAGGCCTGGGCTCAGAACAAACATCCTAGCAGTTCTACTCAAAGTCACACACCCAAAGTTAAGGAAAAGGCATCCAGGCTGCTTTTCATGGAAGGAACCACAAATAGGCCAAGGTCCATACACAGAACAGGTGAGGAATCGAGCCAGTACTTCTGTCCACTTCATCAACCCTTCTGACTTTTCTTCTGTGTAGAAATTCAACAAAATCAACATTTGTCATCTTGGTTTCTTTCAGATCAAGGAATGTGGCCACAGAGCCTACCCCGGGACTCTGTGTCCCCAGGGGTGGGTCTGGGGAAACCTCTTGCAAGGCTCCCCTCCGGTTCTCTCCTGGGCTGGGTATCACGGCTTGGCAATGTCTTTCTGCCACCTGGCCTCCATGCTCTGTGATGCCTCTCAGGATGGTGTGCCGGAAATGCTGCCCTGTGAGTCCCACTGTCTCCTGCCCCCAAGGCAGAATGCCTGCAGCTACAGGCAGCCATGCAGCTTGGGACCCAGGCTCTGAGTCTAAACTACAAGCAAAGAAACATGCTCAAACCCTAAGCTGAATGTGCACTGCCCTCCCCATGCCTGGTTGTAGTGGACAGTCTCACAGTCAGACTGGAAAGCAGGAGGAGCTGCCAGCCAGGAAAGGGAAGGTGTGCGGCCTTCAGGAGGCTCCTGCATGGGGACTGGGGACAGAAGAGCCAACAGGTCGGGTGCATAAGATACCTCGGGCTTGGTGTCTCGCTGGGACTTATGGGACTCATCACAGAGTCACACCACAGCCAGAACTGGGCAAGAGTCCTCTCCAGTGGGGCCACACAGCCTGCACCCAGTCCCTCAGCACTGGAGTCTGACACTACATGCAGTGCTGTCCACCAAGGAGGCTCATCGCAGGCTCAGGGCCCAGCGTTCTCCTGGCCACACAGACACTCACCAAACTGCAGGTGCCATAAGGAGAGTAGGGGCTGCTAGCCACATTGTTGGCATGAGGATTTAGGCCCAGTGAGCCACTGTTATTTAGGGAGTAGGGGGAACCTTCCTGAATTCCAAGTTCCCAGACACCGACCAGAGGCCAGCCTCGCAGCTGGCCTTTCCAAGGATGTGGCCCCAGGCCTGCTGTGTTGATCCTTTCTCCCTCAGTGGAGTGGGGAAAGTGGTAGGAAGCCGTAGGCCAAGGCCACTAAGAGCTGCCCAGCTGCCAGCAGGTGCTTGAACAAAACCCGTGCATGGATGTTCATAGCAGCACTATTCCCAATAGCTAAAATGTGGAAACTCTCCATCAGGTAAAGAACGCATAACCAAAATGTGGTCTGTCCACACAGTGGAATGTTCCTTAGCCACAAAGAAGAATGAAGGCCTAACACGTGCTACAATGTGGATGAACTCTGAAAGCATCACACTAGAGAGCCAAACTTGTATCAACATAAAATGCATGAATTTGTATGTATCTATATGAATACATTCATGTAAATTCCATGCATATGAAAGGTTCAGAAATGGCAAATCCACGGATACCGAAAGCATACTGGTGGTTGTTCTGGGCTGGGGTATGACTGCGTATACGGGGTTTTTTTCCGGGTTTCTGCACCCACTGGCTCTTTTCTGCTGATGTACCTCACATGTCCTGGCCCCAGGAAGAGAAATACACTGATCTGAAGTGTGGTAACTATAGTTATAACACCGAAATTTCCTGAGTTGATCTTAAGTATTCTCACCACAGGAAAAAGGTCATATCCATGTGAGGTAATGGACGGAATTAATTAGCTTGATTGTGGTAATCATTTCACCATGTACACGTATATCCAAGCACACACTGTGTGCCTTAAATATACAGTCACCGGTCCATTACACCTCAGTGAAGCTGGAGGAAAATTTATCTAAAAAGATTAAACCAATCTAGCAGAGAAACCTCTCGGGACATATCTCCCCACGGTCCAGGGGTTTTCCCCCTGCTCCAGCTTGGAGATCATCTGTGGCTTGGAATCTGAGAGCCCTGCCCCTGGTTGGAAAGGAGGAGGCAGAGGTCGCTGCCGGTGCTGCCAGTCAGCCTGGACGCAACGGGCCCAACAGTGCAGCATGTGCCCCAAGGCACAGGAACACTCTGGGCCCAGGGGTGACCCGCTGGGGACATGGTTCAGAGCAAGGACACACATGGGTGTGAGAGACCAAGGGTGAAGCGGGGGATTCATAAACACACGAGTGACGGATGAAGAGGACAGGGAGGCCCCACCCAGGGATGCCAGGGAGCCACGGCTCCTCAGCGTCACATTGTGTGCAGGACCCTCTGTGTCAGGCCCAGCAGCTCCCCCTCCTGCATGATGTCCACGATCATGTCCTTAAAAGGCAATGGCTTCTGAAATGTCCCATACGTACTGTCTCAGCCATGGATCGTCTGACCAGGGCCAGCCCCACGGGGATGGCAGGATGCGAACGTTCTGGAAAATGCCCTTGTCATTGGGAGCTCAGGCTCTGAGTGGCCCAAGCCGAGCAGGCACTATTACCACCTTGACACTGGGTGCCACGGACCCACCTGAATGTTGCGTCTCCCCCAAATTCCTATGGGTAAAGCCCTGACCCCCAATGGGAAGGGCTTTGGAGGTGAGGCCTTTGGGAGGTGATTAGGTTGACGAGGCCATGAGGTTTAGGGCACCTTGGTGGGGTCAGTGCCCTTCTAAGAAGCGGCAGAGACCACAGAGCTCGCACTCCCCCTACCCGTCAGGAGAGGACACGTAGGATGGCTGTCTACGGCCACCTGCAGAGGGCTCTCCCAGAACCCGCCACGTGGGCACCCTGATCTTGGACATCCAGCCTCCTGAACTGTGAGAAACAGGTCTGTCTGCTGTGCCACACGGTCGGTCTGTGGTCCTGTGTTACAGCGGCCTGAGCGGATTGTGACACACTGACTCCTCGTCACTTCCCAGGGCTTAGCTTTGTGGCCCCTAAAGGGGTGGCTGGATGGCCCTTGCCAGCCCCCAATGGAGGCATCTGTCACTCCTGTGCAGTCTCTGTCCTCTGCAGGGCCAGGAGGTAGAGGCTTGGAGGCTGGGATGGCCACACGGGTCCCAGGCCCGGCCTTTACTGCCCCTGCAGCAGCTCCCCCAGGCTCTTGCAACAGTGCTCCTGCCCGTGTGGGGCCATCTCCTTGGTGACCCCATGGAGAAAGGGCCTGTCAGGGGCTGCATCAGTTTTAGAGTAACGACTTCCATTTCTAGGGCTCAGAGCCCCCACGTCCTCTCCAAGTGCTGCTCAGTGCCCCTCCCTCGCCTGCGAATCCCTCCTGGGTGTCCCCACGCGCCGGGCCCTGTGCTGTCCCGTTCCTGTGAATTGGCTGATGCGGTGCGGCCACAAAGAGCATGTGTCCCGGGTGTGGGGTTTCAGAGTGTTGACAAGGCTAAGAGAGGAGGAAGAGGAGGAAGTGGGGCCGGGGCAGTCGAAGGGGCCCCGTCTCCAGTCCAGCACCGAGGGGCAGGAACCAGCGGCCTGCCGAGACTGCTGGTGTTCAGTAAACTCACATGGAAGGCATCTGCTGGGACTGCGGTGTCTTGGGCCTTAGGCTTGTCCTCCCCGATGTCCCTGTGAGAAGAGCTGCAGAGGGGAAGGCGATATGAGGGCGGGTACACCTGCCCTCAGGCCCCACACTCACCTCACCAGAGGCCCCATCCTGCTGCCTCCCCATGACCAGCCAAGGTGAGGAGTCCTGGGGAGAAGGCAGCATCTATGTGGACGGGTGGGGTGACCCACACCCCCAAGAATTAGTCTGGGGATGAGGCACCCTACCTGGGCTCTAGCGCAGGGAACCATACAGCCCCAGGTCTGGGGTCACCAGGTAGGACACGGGCTGGGAGCAGGAAGCCCTGGGCCTGCAGCTCCACTGTGTGCCACCAGCTGGCCATATCCCTGCCCTGGGCCTCTTTCCTCCTGAGCAGAGCAGGGACAGGTGCCCAGGAGGATGGACGGCGCTGCGCTGTGGAGTCTCTGGGAAAGGAGACACAGCACAGGAACACTGGCGGCGCCGGCCATGCCACCCGCACACCCTCTATCACCTCCTGGCTCCTAGGTCCTGCAAGGAGTCACCAGGCTCCCAGGCTCAGAGAGCTGCAGAAAGCAACCCGCAGACCCGCACCTCTGAAATGGGAAAGCACCTGTGAGCCTAGGCCAAGTCCCCGTGGGCAGCCCCATGCTGCCTGCAGGCTGAGAGCCTCCCAAGGGCTTGCTGTGTAGTGCTGGCTGGGTTCCCTAACAGGGACAATGAGGTGCCATCACTCTCCCTTATACAGGTGGGGAAACGGACACAGAGAGGGTATCTCAGAGGCTGTGAAGCAAGTGACCGGCAGGCAAGGACTTGAACCCAGCAGGCAGACGAGTCTGTGCCTTCAAGGGACATTTTTTAAAGCAGAGGTAGGAGTGCTCAGCACGGTTCACCTGTGTAGCCACCATGCAGACCAAGTTCTTGACTGTGAGGGTGGAGTGGTTCTGGAGCCATTCCTTCTAATCCAGCAGCCATCGGTCCCCGATGGCTCCTGGGTGGTAGATACGCAGGTGGCGTGACCAGGACGCATTTAACTGATTCACATTTCAATGTTCACCCGTGGCTTGCAGCTAGCATACTAGACAGCTCAGCGCTGGGACGTTTTAGCACCAAGGATGACTCCTTCCCGGAGCCCTTTCTGGGCCAGGCCCTCCCTCCCTAGCCCCAGGGGATCACTGCGTGGATTTATGACAGTCTGCAGGCTAAGCCTCTTCCCCTGCTTCACTCAAGGTGAACTGACATGCTGGGCACTGGTCAGAGGTGCAGTTCCATGCTGCCAGGTTTACTTGTCAGGATGCCTCTGCACAGGGACAGAATGGGGACAGGGTAAGGTGAGGTGGGCGAGTGCTCTGAAGAAGGGAAATCCATAGTCCCAGCCAACCTGAATCCGGGTCCCCACAGAGACTCCCAGAGGAGGGCTGTCCCCACGGCCATAAGCAAAGCCCTGGGGCCTGATGCACCGGGCGCTGCACCTTCTGCCCAGGGCTGTCCCTAGACTGGGAACTGTGAGCATGGTGCGTAGGTGGGGTCTGTCAGGCCTGGCTCAGACGTATCTTCACCACTTTGCTGGATGACCTTGAACTGTCAGTTCCCCCAAGGCCTCAGTTTTCCATATGTAAAATGGGGTGATAGTACCCTGTATTTGGTCATTCATTCAACAAATTCTCCACAGACTGGGCACCACATTGTGGAACTTACAGTCTCTGATGAATGGGAACAAGGGTAAAGTGTTCAAATGTGGTAAGTGCTAAGAAAGCATGATGTGCGTGTGTGTGGCCCCTGTCAGGATTGGGTGACCAGGGGGCGCCTCTGCGGTAACAGCTAAGCTTATGCCCTCTGAGTGGCCGCTGGGGCCAGGATGAGTGTGACAGGTAAAGGGAGAGGCCCAGGCGAGGCCTGCATACAGGCAGGAATCAAGTCACACGGGGCCGGGAGACTGGGAAGGAGGGTGGGTCTGTTTCAGATCAGGGCTCAGCAAACCCAGTCCCACTATCTGTTTTTGACTATGAGTTCCGAAATATTCCCCTTTTCAAAGTGGTTGGGTGTAGAAAAGTCAAAAGAAGACTAACATTACATGAAATTCAGATTTCAACATGCATCAGTAAAGTTCTGGATTTCAGCAGGGGAAAAAATGTGTGGATGAGTGTTTTCTGCTAGATGAGCACCCACGTGACATCCTCGGCTTTGCCTCTCTGCCCGCAAGACTGAAAACATTCGCTATTTGGTGCTTTAGGGAGACTCTGCTGACCATGCTCTGATGACCCGGGCAGTGAGAGGGGGTTTAGAAGGAGGGGTAGCCTCACTGTTCAGGCTTTAAAACTCCGCCAGTGCTGTGTGCACGGCAATGGAGGGGCAGGGAAGGCAGAGCCCCATGAGGAGGTGGTGGTCGGGCTTAGGCTGAGGAGGGCAGGTAGCAGAAGCAGGGAATGTTTTGAGGGAGATCTGGTTCCTGAAAATGTCCAGCCTGTGACCACCACCCCACTATCTGCCTCACCTGGCACACCAGGCTCCATCGCCTGCCACCGGCTCCATCTCCAGGCTGCTTGGCCTCAGCTGCTACCGGACGGGAGAGCCTGTGGTCTTCATCCCAGGCAGAGGTCCCAGGCTGCAGGCTCTCGCAGGGCTGGATTCCTGTTCCCAGAGCCACTGTCTTCTCCCGTCTACTTCCACACAGTGGTGGGGCTCCAAGTTCCTGGTTTTGACTTGAAAGCCTACAGCTGGGATTCTGGAAATGAAGTGCTGGTGAGTGAGCACAGGTGACCGGGAGCAGGTGTGGCCATAGCCATATACATGGGTTCACTCGGAAAAGACCAACTACCTCATTCTCCCAAACTGAAAATATACATCCTCACAAAAAGCTATGTGGGGACGTTCACAACAGCACTATTTGGTAAACAAACTGTGGTATGCTCGTACAATGGAACATTATTCAGCTGTACAAATGAAGTACAACGTGGCAGAACACAGATGGATTTTGAAAACCTTCTCAGTGAAAAAAACCAGACACAAAAATCACGAAGCGTATGATCCTGCTTATATGAAATGTCCAGAACACAGACATAAAGCAAGTTAATGGTTGACAGGGGCTGGGAAAGAGAGGAATTGGGAGTGATGGCTAAGGGGTACTGGCACAGGCACATACTTGGTGAAAGAAGAAAGGGGATGTGAACTCCACAGACCAAGCAGGTTCATTGTGAACCTGAGAGGGCGCCCCCTGTCCTGGCCAGCAGAACAAAGGAAGGAGTCTCTAATAGCCCAAGAGGCTTTTTAGGGCCAGGGCTTTGGCGGGCTCATTGAAGGGAGGGGTCAGGGGAAAGGTGGGCTTGGGGCTTGCTGACGTGTCCTCTGGAGGATGCTTGTAGCCTAAGTAAGATGAAACCTAGGTCTCTCTGAGATGGTGGGTGGGCTTATTCAAAAGGCGGTACTCAGGTCCTATCATTTGGGGTCTCACCTGCACACAGGTGGCCTCATACATGCAGGGCACCACTCAGTGACACACACACACCCTCAGTGACAGCCGCAGGCACACACCTGAGGTCACACCTGCACTCACGAGTGGTGTGTCACATGCAGGGCACCTGACACGCACACCTGCAGTGTCACACCTGAGGTTTCGCCTGCTCGCACACGTCGCTGCCCCGACCCCCGACAGGCGCGCGCGCACACGGACCTTCCTTCCTCTCCCTGCCCCCGGACCCCACCGCCCACTCAGGCCCCTCCCACCGTACGCACACGTGGGCCTCCCCGTCCCGCCGAGACCGCGCCCTCACAGCGCCAGAGGCACCCCCCACACCCCCCGTCCCCGCGCACTCCCGCCGAGGGCACTTCCGGCCGCCCCGTTCCCTCCCAGGAGGGCAGCTTCCTGGTCTGGGAGCCTGTGCATCAAGACCGCTTGCCCTGCATCCAAGGTGGGCTGTTTATTGTGTTTGCTAAACAATGTTAAGAATCTTACTTCTTAACTTCTTGGGTTTTTTTTAAATGCAATTTTAACTTTAAGATGGAATCTTCCTGTCTTTGTTATGCTGTTTATAGGTGGGCCTTTTAGTAAGCTAGAGTAAATCTTACAAGGGCATGATCCAATCGACACAATGAAGACATAGGCTGTGCTTGGACACTTTTACCTGGGGAACATCTGGACCTTCCAAGTCACTCCTGGCCTTTGGAGCTTCAAGTCTTCTGGCTCTCTAGCTTCATCTGGTTAACTCTTTGAGTCCCTTCTAGTGGGCTTTACTGGCCTTATCCTCTCTCCACCCTGCTCATAACTGTTTTTCTGCCTAACAAACTTTAGCACCGTCCAAAAAAAACTAGTGTGATATAAATGTTATTTGTAACTAGGTAACGGTTGAAATTTGGAAATTGTGACAGGAACTGAATTTTTATTAATTTAAAATTACATCTAAATAGCTGTATGTAGCTGTGTGGGACTAGTTGGACAGCGCATTCTGGAAGATGTTCATCTTGGACCTCCTTTCAAGACACCCGTGGGAGACTGCTTTTCAGACTGGATGTAGATTTCTTCGCAGCTGCTTTGCTTTACTGGCCTTTTTCTCTCTCCGCCCTTCTCATATCTATTTTTCTGCCTATAAAAATGACTTCAGTGTCTCTGAGGATATGCAAGGAGATACTAAAAATGGGGGACTTAGCTGTTGGCTACAATTTGTGTGGCTCTCAAATTTGGGCTAATGCAGGCGTTTTAATAAAATAACTTGTAAATTTATGTACTACAGCCAGGTTACAGGAAATTTCACAGAGTCAAAGCTTTTACACTTAACTGGTTCCATCAATACACACACAGCACACACATAAATACAGAACAGGTGTGGCAAGAAATACAGTCTGTGGATGATTTAATAGGGGGAGACTGACAGTAAACAATGAAATAAATCACCAAACTCATTTTTAATTTAAAAGAGTTGAGATTTTTAAATTTATTTTTTGAACTAGTAATACGTTTCAAAATTCCAAAAATATCAAAAGATATAGAATAAAAGTTGTTCCTCATCCTGTTCCCCTCATTTCTCCTCCCCAAGAGCAACTAGTAGGCTTGCTTCCTTTGTATCTTTCAAAGTGTGTGTTTATGTGTGTAAGCAAACACTTCCTCTTTACAAAGATGGAAACACACTATACACAGGTTTTACATCTTTTCACTTAATGTTATCTTGGAGCTCTTTCCCACATCAGTACATAAAAACAGTCCCTATATTTAAGGCTGTATAGTTCTCTGTTCCACCATTAATCACTTAGCCAGTTCCCCATGGTAGACACACTGAAGTTATTTCCAAATTTTTACTTTTAAAATAAATACCATAGTGAAGACCATGTACAGTCTGCACACATACAAATAAATATACCTATGGAATTCAGTCTCAGCAATGGGTTTGCTGAGTATTTGTAATTTAGATAGCAAATGAACTGCCCTCCAAAGAGGCTGTATCAATTTACACTGTGTAGGAAACCCTCTTCCCCCTTTTGGATAAGAGTCAAGGCTGATAAAATGTTGGATGAAGTCACATTGCTACAATTCTCCTAAAAAGCAATTTTAAAAATGACATGAAATCCATTTTTAGAGGAGAATGCTCAAAATACAGTAACTAATATGTGTCTATAAGAGAATTAGAAAGGATTCCCATTTTCTAAATACAAAATAACTATACATTTACGTGCTTAAGACATAGTGTAAAAAATATGTATATACACATACATATATCTTTAAGAAAAAAATTACAAAGGAAAGCTAACAAAATATTAGTGGTAATGACCATCTCTAGATGGTAGAAGTATGAGGAATTAAATTTTAAGTTAATCTTCATATTTTTGTGTATTGTTTTACTTTTATGCATTTTCCAGGTTGTGTTACGAAGATTTTGCATTACTTTTATAAACTGATAAAATGAAGTATTCTATTTTATAGTAATTTCCCCTGAGCAGTTTATTTAATATTTATAAGGAAGTAAGTGGGACTATTATGCCTAGAAAATGTGACCTAAAATGAGACATGGACAATTTGCAAAGATCTCTGCTGCCTTGGGGAGGGAGGCGAGTGCTGACAGCGAGCTTGTTCCCAGCTTCCCCAGTGAGGCCATTATAACCCTGGCCCACCCAGTGTCTACTCTGAGGATTTAGCATCTACTCAGTTCCTTTTGGAGCTGCCATTTGGGCCCACCAGGCTAACACAAGGAGAGTCTGATGGGCTGGCTCAGGATGGGGACAAAATTTAGGTTATTCTGTTGTTTTTCTTTCACCAACAAACAAAAGACTAAAAAAGAGGGGAAACCTATAAAGAGACCTAAGAAAAATATTAACCAAATGCACTGGGTGAATCTTATTTAGATCATGATTAGAACCATACAGAAAACAAAACATTTATGAGGCAACCAAGAACATCTGAACGTGATGTCCTGAGGAATTAGTTATTTCTGTTCAAGTGTAATAATGGCAATATAGTTTTACTTGAGATTTAATAAAATTAACAATTTTCCTGCTCCATCACAGACATTCTTAAGTGAAGTGAACACTTTTTTTCTTTACTTAAATGCCTGGTTAGGAGTATGAACACCATCTTTGGGGCCCCTGCCCTAATTTGCACTCAGGCCCTTGGCAGTTTTATTCACCATTGCTTTTGTGCCCTCAGTGCACACGTCAACAAGGTGAAAAGGCAAATGATGCATTGATATGATTATGAAAATGGTTTTGCCCCCACGGACCAACATGATTTCATATATATTTAAAAAGTCCTCATTTTTCTGAATATAGATATATATGTATGGAGAGAGATTCACTAAAATGAGTAAAATAACGTGATTTCTGGAACTAATGTGAAAATCCTCTGGCAGATAGAATACCAGTGAAGTTTATTAACCATGTTTTACAATGTACACAATAAAATGCTAAAATTTAGACAACTCAGAAAAACAAGCAGATTCTCTTCCTTCATGACAATTATGAATGCTACAAATCTGAAAAAAAAATTACTGAAAAACACATTGTGTTTAAACTAATGATAACATTGTTAAAATCAGAAGTATGATTGTTAATATAGCCCTGATTGGATCAATATACAGAATTTGGACAAAACTGGCTGGAGCACTGGGCATGGTTTCTCTACCACAGCATGTTCAGGGCCAGATACGTCTTTGTTGAGGGGACTATCATGGGCATTGTAGTATGTTCATTATTTCTGGCCTCTACCCACTAGATGCCAACGGCACCTCTCCCTTCTGCCAAGTCATGACAACCAAAATGTCTCCAGACATCACCAAATGTTCCACGGTGGCCAAAACCACCCCTGATTGAGAACCTCCAGCTTATAACAACACTGGCTATTTAGAACCGTAGAGGCAACGGGGCTTGTCTTAATTTGGGCCTGAGTGTGGCTAACGTGTGGGTGGGGACCAAGCATCTCTAATGACTGTGAAGAGTAGAATTGGTCCCTGGAGAGCATGTATGTGTGTGTGAAAGAACCTGCCCATATCCTTTAAAGGTCCTTCAGAATTCTAAGTCAACTTCACATATAAACACAAATTAATTCCTGCATGCTTAGAATTTTATACAGAATTTTCCAGAAATGCAACGGCATTTTGTGTTCTTCAAAACATTCCTAAGAGTCACCACTCTGGAAAATCACATCCCATACAGGAACGCCCCTCACAATATATCCACAGCCAACACCATCACCCCTGTACCAGACATCAAACAACAGGTAATGCCTTAGTTTTCTGAGTGTTAATGGCCCACCAGTCACATGGAGAGATACCAGACCAAGCCAGTAACATTACTCTATCATGAACTCCTTTCATTTTAATTATCGTATACAAAATGGGGCCATATATCTATTTTTTGACATTCACACGTGCGTAGGTCACGTAACCCGTGAGTTCATTTCAGCATAATAGAAGAACAATACAAAATACCTGTGGTTAAAGAGGGCATTGGGCTCGACAGATCTGGGGGCCATCAACGTTAGGTGTTTGGAAAGCACCATTTCCTCAGGAAATCAGAGGTCACCTTGGTATTTCTACCCTCAGCCCCCTTTCTGTAAGTGCACTATATGAACTTACCACATTTTTGTACCTGGGCTTCCAAAGTCCTCTCTAGAGTTTATCCTCTTATGAAGATTCTCTGATGTCAAACAGCACAGAAGTGTCCACAGGAGGCTCTTCCACCCCGATGACGTGCACTGGGTTTTTCTCTTGAATGATTTCATGGATGTCAAACAAGGCAAGTGTCCTGCTTGCAGGCTGTGCTGCCTTTGTCCCAGCCCCAGGGTTCTCGCTTGTATGCTGATGTCGGCCCACGTGCGAGCTCCGGCCGTAGGGCTGCTCACGCCGCCGTCTGCTCCGTCCTCGGGGCTCCTCTCTGGTGTGAGTTACCTGGTGTCGGATGAGGTGTGAGCTCTGGCTGAAACACTTCCCACAATGGCTACACTTAAAGGGCTTGTCACTCCGGTGAGCTCTCTCTTCTGGATTCAAAGGTGGGTCACAGTCCAGGGCTTCCGCCCACTCCTGCTTGGTCAGGGCTGGCGTCTGCCCAAAGATTAGCCTCTGGCGGCACTCGTAGGGTATCTCCCCAGCATGCTTTCGTTGATGCTGGGCCAGGGAGGAGCTGTGCCTGAAGCCCTTCCCACAGTGGTTACACTCATAGGGCCTCTCCTCAGTATGAGTCCTCAGATGCAGGAACAGGCATGTGGTCCGCGAGAAGGATTTCCCACACACACTGCAGGTGTAGGGCTTCTCTCCGGTGTGCGTCCGCTTGTGCCGTCCCAGGGATGAATTCTGGTTGAAGGCCCTCCCGCAGTCCTGACACTCATAGGGTTTCTCTCCGGTGTGGATTCTTCGATGGACAGTGAGGTGGGTGCTATGGCAGAAAGACTTCCCACACTCGTCACATTTATAGGGCTTGTCTCCCGTGTGGATTCGCTCGTGTTGAACCAGGGAGGAGTTCTGGCTAAAGGCTTTCCCGCACTCTTTGCACATATAAGGTCTCTCTCCTGTGTGGATCCTCTTATGCACTGTGAGGTGCGCATTATGGTTAAATGACTTCCCGCAATCCACACACTTGTAGGGTTTATCCTGTACTTGGCTTTGTGCAAATTCCATAACTGACTCAGCCTGACTGGACGCTTTGCTATAGTCACTGCTGTCACATGGCTCCTTTCCTGCAGAGCCTGTCTGCTGACTGACTAAGCTTGAGTTATGGTCTGAGCTGGTAACCTGTGAGTCAGTACAGAAATATTCTTTCCTAGAAATTTCTGGGAATGCATGTAGGTTTGAACTCAGGACATAGTTTTCCCCAAGTTTGAGACTTTGGAAGCTTCTATTTTGAACTGGTGCTTCCTCGAGGCTGAATTCCAATTGCCTCAAATCACCCTGGTTCTTCTCAGGCACCTTTACCTGGCCCTCACATTCCCAATCTTCCTTGAGTGTGGTGGGACAGGGAGCATCCTTCAGGAAGCCTTCCTTTTCCATAACAATGGATGGCATCTCCTCAGGAAGGCCCTCCTTGGGTGACACTTGGCCTCCAGGTCCCGACTCCCACACTAAAAGAAAATCAAAGAGAAATATAGGGGAAAAAACATGGAGAGGGGTGACAAGTCCCCAACACATTGGGCCTATGTCCTTACTACTTGCCCTACTTCCAGGCAAATCCCAATTCTGCTCTTATGTCGATACCAAGTGCCTTGTCCACAAACAAATTCACCCTTTCATTCAACAAAAACACCTTGAGCACCTCCCCTGGGCCCAGGGACTGGTCTAGATCAGGGGCTGGCAAACTACAGCCCCAAAACAAATGGATTTCCTGTTTTTAAAGGTCTATAGAAAAAAAGAAGTCTATACAAAATAGGAGAATATATAACAGAAAGGCAGATTTCTAAAGCTGCCCTGGGCTACTGAACCAGACACTCACCTAGGCATTCCTATGAAGGGACTGTAGGTGACATGAAGGTCACTCATCAGCTAACCTTAGGCCTTAATATAGGAAGATGATGCTGGGCTTTCTGGGTGGGCCCAAAGTAACCCTGAGCCTTTAAAAGCAGCAGGAAGTGGAAGGGCGATGATAGCTGTGCAAGTGTCTCTCAAAGCTGAGAACAACTCTCAGCTGATAGTTTGCAAGAAAACAGGAACCTCAGTCCTACAATCGTGTAGAACTGAATACTGCCAACAATCTGCCCAAGCCTGGATTCAGATTCTTCCCAAACCCCTCTGCCTAGCCAACTTTGGCCTGGGAGACCCAGAGCAGACAAACCAGTCAGGTTCTACTGAGAACTGTGACAAAATAAATGTGTGTTGTTTTTAACCTGCTAGGTTTGTGGTAATTTGTTATTAGCAGCAATAGCACATGGCCCACAAGGCCTAAAATATTTACTATCTGGTCCTCGATGCTGGGGATAAAGCAGTGACCCCAACAGATAAAAAGCCCTGCTCTCAGGGACTGGGGAGGCTGACAGGGAACAAAGCATGGAAGAAGCAGGCTGTGAGCAGAGGTGAGGAGTTCAGGTTCAGAAAACCTAAGTTTAAGAGGCCAGATACCCAAGTGGAGGAGCCCTCACATCTTTAGGAGGACCAGCCCCCGGGTCTGGGACCCTCCAGAACAAGCTCTGCACTCAGGCAGGCACAGGCCCTTCCCTGACTTATAGTGAAATGAAGATGAGTTAGTTTCCTATGGCTGTTCTAACAACTACTGTGAAGTGAGCATATTAAAACGTATACTCACTCTCTACAGTTCTGGGAGTGAGAAGCCCTTTCAAGTCAAGGTGTGGGCAGGCCCTCACTCCTTCTGGAGCTTGCCATTTCCAGCTTCTAGAGGCTGCCAAGATTCCTTTGTCCTTTCCTTCACCTCCAGAGCCAGCAGACCCCAGCCCTGACAACTAGTGGTTCACTTATACCTTTATAACAGTATTTATAAATAAACTGCTGAATGTTAGAAGTGTGAGTCCCTGAGTTTTATGAGCTGTTATAGCAAACTGCTCAACCTGAAGGGGGTGTCATGGATCCCCAATTTATAGCCAGTCAGTCATAAGTATGGGAGGCCTTGAATGCAACTGGCCTCTGGAGTGGAGGCAGTCTGTGGGACTGAGTCCTAGTTAGCACTGGGGGGTCTGTGCTGACTCCAGGTAGATGGCATCAGAACTAGGCTCAATCACTGATATCCAGTTAATGTCTGGAGAGCAGGAGAACTGGATGTTGGTATGGAAAAAACCCATACATTTGGTGTTGCAGGTGTTCTGGGGGTAGAAACAAATCAGAACACTGCTAACAGGTATCTTTTAGGGAGATAAAAATGTCTGGAACTAGATAGTGGCTATGGATGCACATCTGTGAATATACCCCAAACTATATTATTTAAGTGAATGAAATGTGTGGCATGCTTAGGACAGTGGAAGCCAGACGGGGCTGGCTCCACAGTAGCTAGATCAGGGCCCAGGGGATGTACACGAGCACTTGGGGCTGGAAGATGTCAGAAGTATAGGTCACTTCAGGCTCCACTGCCTCCATAGCTTGTGTCCACTGCAGATTCACCCCCACTCCAGGGGCATGGCCCACACCCCATTATGGAGGTCCACGTGATTCCCTGCAGTTTGCTGTAACAGCTCCTAAAACTCAGGGACTCACACTTCTTACGTTTAGCAGTTTATTTATAAATAATGTTATAAAGGTACAAGTGAACCACCAGCTGTCAGGGCTGGGGTCTGCTGGCTCTGGAGGTGAAGGAAAGGACCAGGGAATCTGGGCAGCCTCTAGAAGCTGGAAATGGCAAGGAAACAGATCCCCTCCTAGAGCCTCCAGAAGGAGTGAGGGCCTGCCCACACCCATGCATCGGCTCCAAGGAAGTGAAACCCTGATCCCTAGCCCAAGGGGACTGGCCTAAGTAAATTAAGACAATCTAGGGCCCCCTTTCCAGCACCCCTAGTAGCAGGGTTAAGGGCTGGTGGATGTGACCTGGTCCTGCCCAAAGAAACCTCAATGCATGACATCCAGAGTTCTAATAAAAGGGGACTAATGTGATGGTACCATTCTTCCCACTTCCCTCTCCCTGCCTGGACCACAGATGTGACGGCCAGAGCTGCTGCAGCCATACAATAATCCCTAGGAAAGGCCAGAAGAATCAGAACCATCAGCCCTTGGCAATGGAATGCCTCTGGGTTCCTGCTTTGTGAGAAAAATGCTTATTTTTTGAGCTGCTGTAGCCGTTTTTAGGTATTTACAGCTGAACACAATCCTTGTTGCTAAGAGAAGAGAAGGGTGTGGAGAACTGGCTTACAGACATGCAAAAATGAAATGGAGTTGATGAAGGGCAAGTTCACATGCAAAATGGTCCTGTGGAAAGGGCCCGCTGAGAGGGCTTGAGAGAGAAAGCAAGAGAGGGAGAAGAGGTGGGATTCTGACCAGCAGAGAAGAAAGAGGTGGATGGTTTCTGGGCCCAGAGGAGGAGCACGAGTTCAGGCGGACGAGGAGCAAGGGGAGCAGCCCAGGCAAGAGTCTGGAGGACGGCACCCAACCAGCTGTGCGGGAAAAGTGAACATGGCAGGCCTGAGGCCGCCGTCCTTAGATGGGCCAGCTTTCAAGGGTGGCCCTTAGCTGGATGTGGGAACTTGGGATTTCAGGAAGGTTCCCACCATTCTAACTTATAAATGTGGCTCACTGTGCCCTTACTGTACCAACAATAGGGTTTAGGGCAAACACCTGCTTTCTCCTAGGTGCCTGGAATCTCAGTCAGTTCCAGGCAAAGGATGCCGACATAACCAGCCCCCATTAAAAACCCAGCACTGAGCCTCTAATAAGCTTCTCTGGCAGCTCACATGTTGTCACAACTCACTGCTAGGGAATGAAGAATGTCTAGTGTGACTCCACTGGAAGCCTGTGCTTGGGTCTCTCTTCACCCTTTCGCTGTAATCACTGGATCTGCGGTTGGTCTTGGGGACCCCAATATACCACCCTTTCCACACAGACCATCTGCAGTCATCTGTTGGGCTGCTCTCACTAGGGATTCCCATGTGGAGGGTTCTCACCTGGACAAGAGCCCTGGACAAGTCCTCTGTCCGCCACCCACAGCTCAGCCCCTTGCTCCAGCTGGGAAATGACTTCAGGTTTGGGAAGTTCAGGCCCTAGAAACATGGAAAGACACAGGATGTGGGGTCCTCTCTGCAGAGGAAGCAGCAGCTCAGGCTCCGTCCTAGACTCCTGACTGTCAGGACGTAAGGACACCTCATAACAAAGTGAAGCCTCTGCACTGGGACAGACACCTTCCACACACCCCTCCCCGCAGTGTGTTCCACATGGATGAGAATGCGAGGTCCCTGATCCCTGGTCCAAGGTTAAGTCCTCATACCAGAGGCCTTATGACCTATAACCCATTAATAGGTCACTGCAGGAATTTGAGTTTCAGTTTGGGAAACGGGGCCTTACCCACAGACAACAGGTGCCCAAAGGTTTCCAGCATCACATCACGGTACAGGATCCTCTGGGCAGGGCCCAGATGCCCCCACTCCTCCTGGGTGAAGTCCACAGCCACATCCCGGAAGGTCACTGGCTCCTGAAACATCACACACACACACACTCTCAGTCAGCTAGACTGTTCCCATCAGTGCTCCTGGGAAGAGGAGGAGGAATGGGGAAGACAACCAGCAGGCCAGTGTCCTGAGAAAGGGCACATTGTGGGTGGTGTGGGTCAGGCTGCACTGGGCACCTCCTAGGCTGTGCAGGTCACTGTGGGTTGTAGCGGTGAGGACAAGTGGCAAGACCAAAGCCAACTATAGCTGACCTACAACTGATCTCAGATAGCTGAGGGTGCTGACATAGACCAAGAGAGGCTAGTCTCAACTGTGGCCCTGCAGACCTAAAGAAATGGTTATTGTTCTAAGACACCAGCTTTGGGATAGTCTGTTACGCAGCAACAGCTAATTGATACACTAACTAATTCTTAGATTCAAAGCAAGGCTTATCATCCTCATTGAAAAAAAGGAATGTACAGTTGAAGTCAGAGATCTCCCTGCCTTCAGGGACTGGGCAGGTACACAAGTAAGTGAAGTGGGCCAGTGTAAGAGCCAAAGCTTACAAGGGTACTTAACATGTGAGAGGGGCCGCTGCAGATAGTGGGCGATATGTGCCTGTCTGAGCGGCATCCTGGACTCAGAAACAACTGAGTGCAGGGAAATGCAGACCATATGTGGTCAGAACTACCTATCTCTGGTGAGAAGCTGAAAACCAGGTCATATTTTTAAGTGAAAATTAAGTTTAATTAAAAGTTAAATATTTGTAAGTTGATGCAATGTCTCTAAAATGTGTCCCACAAATGAAACTTTTCTGTGGGCTGGCTGTGGCCAGGGTCGAAAGCTAGATATTTCTGGATCAGAGTCTTGACTCTGCCCCTTCCTCCTCAAGAGGCGTAGTACAGGTAACCCACTTGTCTCATTTCCTTGTCTATAAAGAATCACTTTGTGGGGGCTGTGATGAGGAACAAGAGGCTGTAAAACCCTTTGTACAAGACAACTGGCTAGCCACATGCAAAAGAATAGTTGGTCCCCCATCTCACACCATATACAAAGTACCTCAAAATGGATGAAAGACATAAATGTAAGAGCTAAAACTATTCAAATCTTACCAGAAAACAGAGAGAGAAATCTTCATAACCTTGGAATCTGGCAAAGGATTCTCAGAAATGACATCAAAAGAAAAAATAAATTGGCTCAATAAAATAAAAAATTCTGTGCTCCAAAGCACACTACACGAAAGGGAAAAGACACCTACATAATGGGAGATAATTGCAAATCACATAACTGATAAGAAACCTGTATACAGAAGCTATAAAGGACTCTTTGAACTCAATAATCCAGGCAAACCAATTAAAATGGGCAAAGGATCTAAATAGGTATTCTTCAAAGATGAAAGAAAAAAAATAAAAATAGTGACTAAGTACATGAAAATATGCTTAACATTATTAGCCACCAAGGAAATGCTAATCAAAACCACATACCAAATAATTAAAAATTTTTCTTTTAAGACCACCACAAGTAGATTTAAAGATACACAGAAATTACAGTATGGCTGGCATGTGGCTCTGGCAAAAATTGTCCAGACAGAAGCAGAACCTTTCGGTTGCAAGCAGAGGTCTCTGCTCTGTCCCTATATCACTTTGCTCAAAAAGTCCTCTAACCGAGGCAGCTCCCAGCTGTCACTGGGAGGGGTTTTGCTATCGTGGCATTTCTCACTCCTTTCCCTTGGTTTCTGCTCCCCAGGACATCTGCTCTTCATCCTGGAAGAGTGCAACCTGGTCTCCTTAAGCTGCAGGAGTTGCAAACCTCTCTACCCTCTGATCCTGGCTCAGGCACTGACAAGCCATGCCACTTTTCCCCTTGGGGTGGGTAGGTAAGTAAGTAAGTACGTAAGTATGTACGTATGTGAGTGAGTGAGTAAATAAATGAATGGATGAATGAATGAATGAATGAATGAATGAATGAGAAAAAAAAAGAAAAAAAGTCCTCTAACCCTGAGACAGGCTCCCTGTGCCTCCTGCCCCTACTCACCATAACCCACTCTGCATGGGTTGCTAGTGACAGCCCAGGTGCCAGGTCCACTGAGTAATGTCTGTCCAGGTCACCAGACCGCTCAGTGTCATCACATGAGTCCTTCTTCATTCCTGCTAGAGTTCCAGCAGGGGCCCACTCCTTGCTGTTTCGTACCTTCTCTGCTGCTCCACCTCAGACCCCTGCAGCCCTCCTCTTGCTCCAAATGGTGGGGGCTTGGAGGGATGGGCTGTGTCAGACCCCCTTCCTCCACATACTCTCCCACAGCTGACCAGGCCACACTGGCAGCTGGCTACCCCTTCTTCCCAGTGCCTTAGCTCTCAGTATTTTTCCTACCCCTACCACCAGAACCCTGAATGGTTGTCCTCAAAGCCATTCCATTCCAACTTAAAACATCTGAATGGCTCCTCCTCACCTTTGGACACATGATGAACCCTTTCAGCCTGGCTGTTTGGCTGAATAATAACCTCCAAAGACATCCATGTCCTAATTCCTAGAACCTGAGGATGTTACCATAAATGGCAAAAAGGACCTTTTTGAGGATGTGATTAGGGATTTTAAGATGGGGAGATTATCCTGGATTTTCCAGGTGGGCCCAAAGTGCCACCACAAATGTTCTCCTAAGGGGAAGGCAGAGGAAGATTTACCCATAGAAGACACAAGGTAGTGTGACCACTGACGCCAAGACGCTGCTGGAAATGAACCAAAGAATGCATGGTCTACAGCTCTAAAAAGTGAGGAAACAGGTTTTCCCCTAGAGTATCTACCGGAAGGGTGGCTCTGCCCACAGCTTGATTTCAGCCCAGTGAAACTGATTTCAGACTTCTGATCTCCACAGCTGGAAGAGTAGACATACATTGTTTTAAGTCACCGAATGTGGTAATCTGTTACAGCAGCCACAGTAATCCGCTGGCACTGAAAGCCCTCCACTGGTGGCTGCCTCCAAGATGGCCCCCATTGATCCCCAGGTCTTGTGTAGTCCCTCCTACACTGAGCAGTTTGATTTGTGTAACCAGTAGGATACTGTGGAAATAACAAGTGTGAATTCTGACCCCAGATCACAGAAGGCATTGTGGTGTCTACGTTGTCCTCTCCTGGATCACACACTCTGTGGGGAGACACATGTTGTGAGGACAGCCAAGCAGCTCCATGGAGAGGCTCACATGGGAAGGAACTCCTGCCAACTGTGATGTGAGGGAGCCACCTTGGGGATGGATCCTCCAGCCCCAGCCAAGAGTCAACTGACAGCAGTCCTAGCTGACATCTTAACTGTCACTTCATGAGCCCTGGTCAGAATCACCAGTTAAGCCACTCAAGGATTCCTACCGTTGAAACTGAGACAATATTTACTGTTGCTTTAGGTCAACAAGTTTTGGGTTGTTACACAGCAACAGATAACTAACACACATCCTCTCTTCAAAGTTTAGTCTGGCTCCTCTGAATCCTCTTCTCAGCTAGGCCTCGAACTTTGGGCTTCTGTGTCCATTTTGCATCACCCAGTTTTAAATTTCCTGTCAATTTGGTTAGCCAGATCTCCACCCTCAATATCTGATCACTCTCTGTATTTTTTCAAAGTCCTCATCCCACACAATTCTCCAGGTAGTATCTGATCACTTGGCCTGCTTTAGCAAGAATTCCCTCAGGTCAGTTTAGCAAGAATTACCCCCACAACCTCGCTATAAGTCCCCCCTTTTCCTTGTCCTATTCAGAATTGAGCCCAGTTCTATACTGATGTCTCTTTCCTCCTGTTGCAACAGTTCCTGAATAAAACCTGTTTTTACTGCTTTAACTATTACCCAGCTCTCTTTTTTTTTGACACTGCACACTCCCTACCTCACCCCACCCAACACACACACACAATCCATACCAAAAGCAAACTAAAGTGTGGTTGCATCTCAACAGCACACATTTTAGCGTGTTAAAGAAAACATGCAAATCTAAGACTATCTATTAACAGTCTCATTTTGCATATCAAATCTGAAACAATGCAAACCCCCGTAATAAAAAACAAAAATAAGAAATACAAAATTGCATTGATACGGAGCTTCAGGAGTTCTGAATTATTTTTGATTCTTGCCACGTGTAGCCAGTACTTTATGGAGAACACAAGCAACGGCCACTTTGTTTAGAATTGCTGGAGCTTCGAATCAGTCGCCTTCCTAAACGCCTCGCAATGACTGACCCCCAGATACTGCAGTTCCCCATCAACCCCGCGGCCGGGCGTAAAGGGGACCCAGGTAGCCGCTCCCGCTCCACTAACGTGGGGCGTGGTTACTTGTCGTTACACCCAGAGGTTGTGCTCCGCCCCCAGACCAGGGGCTTCGCCGAGCGCGGCTCCCGGTGGGTGTCTATTCACTCCACGCATTAAAGCATCTCTATTTGATAATACCTACCATCTTGGCGCTCGGCCAACGCCCGTCACTATTGCCCATCAGCACGGTGGCCTTCGGGGCAGGGGTAAGGGTATGGGCGGGAGGGGCCGGCCGCGTCCTCAGGAATGACGCTTAAGCCCCTCCGAGACAAGGAGGCCTCAGTGCCGCGGAGCATGCGCACTCGGAGACCGATGGCCCAGGACCGAATCCCCACTTCACCCTCACCAGCCGGGCCCGTCCGCGCGGCCTCGCTTGCGCCTCAGCTCAGTCGTGTGTAAAGGCGGACAATGCGGTGCTCTGTTCACCGTGCGCTGAGAGGGTGAACGGGTCAGCGTTAATACTGTTGTTACCTGAAGCCGTTCCGCCGGCGGCCTCGTAGGCATAGTCAATGCTGCCACTTCTTCGGGGTCCATCCTGGACCAACAGGTTGAGGACAGGCGCCCCAGGCGACCCTAAACCCAAGGGCCTTATAACGCCACAGACACCAGTCGACTCGCCGCCAGCCGAACAATGGCGGCTGCGCCGGCGACGCTGTGACTACAACTCCCAGAAGGTTGTGCGGGGCGCCTCAGCGCCCGGCCAATGAAAACCTTCGTTCTTCGAGCTTTCGGCCAATCGGAGCCTCTGCCCTCCAGGTTCCGGCCAAAGGGGGCGAGTACGTCGTGGGCGGTGGGCCACCGCGGTTACTCTGGGCTGCGGTTGGCTCGGGGGTCTCCGTGCGCTGGAAGGGCGCCCGGCGGGCTCGAAGGGTCCCGAGTCGTGGGGCAGCCGTCGTCCCAACCTAGCCGTTGCGGATACGCGTCTGGGCAGCAGCGACGCCTTGCTGGCGGCACACCGCGCCTGCCTCCCGCAAGTCCTTCCAAATGAGCTTGCACACGGGGGGAACCGGAGGGCCTGGCTAACGCACGGGACGAGGCTGGGGCTTCTCGTTTTACTCAAAACATGTTTCTGTGCATGAAAATTTCATGAACAATTAAAAGTTTTGTTAATGCAATAGATGGGGGGGCGTTAGTGATTGGAAGGGGCCACAAGCTGTTTCTGAGAGCAGACTTGTGCTCGTATTGTCCCTGGGCAATACGTCATTTTAGTGAGTCCATTAAGTTTATTTAAAAGGAAGAAACAAAAGGAAGATGTTCACCAGGATGCAGTCGAACCATAATATTTATTTGACCGTTACGTGTGTGTTAGGAACAGGGCACACATCAAGAGAATAGATGCTCGCCTGCCCCCACAGGGTTGATGGTGGTAGTGGGGAGAGACGGACAGTCAACCACGCACGTGATAAAGGGGCGGACGACAGTGGTTGCTGGCGGGGATGGTGCAGCTGGCTTCCAAGGGGCTCGCGGTGTCCACACTTCCCCATCCCGGTCCTCTGGTCCTGTCCCTATCTCCCTCCCTCGCAGTCTAGCAACCGCCCTGCTCTCTGCTGGGCATCTTCCCCGCCATCCCGCCCAGGGCCCAAGCCCTACTGGGTCAGCAGTCCCAAGAGTCTGTGTAAGGCAAGCAGGTGGCAGTGGCTGCTGTGGGAATCATGGATCAGGCAGCCTCCTGGCACCGAATCTGGCCTCTACTGGGAGCCCAACAAAATTGCCAGAAGGTATCATCTTCTATGTGGGCAGAAAAGGTCCTAGGATTTATTGCCTTCCCCTTAGCTGCGGCTTCCCACAGGATGGAGTAAGTGGTGGTGGCGGTAGTGGGTGGAGCACTTGAGTCTCCTGTCTTCTCCTTTGGAGCAGCTCATGTATTTATTTGGGAATCATTGGGCTCAACTTTTCCTCCCGGTTATAATGGTATTGAATGGTCAATGCACGATGTTTCCCTATTAATTTTTTTCTTTCTACGACTTGTACTTTTGTTTTCTCCTTGATTATATTACAGGGTTTTGTCAATTGCCATAGTTCTCAAAGTGTGGGCCAGGGACACCCTGGGGGTTCCTAAGACCCTTTCTATGAGTCAGTGAGTTCAAAACTAAGTTCATAATAATATTTTCTCTCAAATGTACAGCAGAGTTTTCTGGATGAGTAATTTATTGGAGGTGTTAAAGACAAAGCCAGATATTAGAACAGTGAAAACACTTTTTATTCAGTAACTGCTGACAGCAGGGGAAATAACTGAGTTCCACTTGAATTTGTGCAGAGGCAACTGGGTATTCTAAGGGAAGAATGAAGGGATCAGAAAGGAGAAAGAGGCAGGGCTCATGAGAAAAATTACAAAGGGTTGATCAGTGTAAATGTAATTAGGCCAGCTGTGTCTGCTAGCTAGTAATTACTGAAGTTAGGATTCTGTCCTCCCACAGACACTGGAGACAGAAGCTCTATCCTTCCAGATGATTCTGTTTCAAAGTATGATTGTCACATCCTTGAGGGAGATACTACTGAGTTGTAGTAGGAGATACATAGACATCTCAAAGGAGCAGAAAAAGAATTCACAATTGTAACCCTTTTTAGTATATTCTCCAAGAAAGGGCGATGAGTTGATCCTCAGGTGTTAGCTAGAACAAACAGCAAATTCTCTTGGCAGCATTTCTCAAGCAGGTAGTTTTATGGGAGGCTGTGGTCTTCCTAGGGACACAGCCTTATGCTGCTAGAAGCCCTACTAGAGTTGGTCCTCTCTTAGGAAGGTTTGGACTGAGTTCTTATGTGCTGAGAGTTCTGCAGTTCTCAAAAGTACAAGCAGCATGAATCCAGCTGCCTTTGGTCAAGCCAGACAGTTAAGAGATTTGTAAAAATATAATACAATGACACACTTCTCACTAATTTTTGTTTGTTTGGGGAAACTTAGTTTTCCCTAAAGCAGGTTTTCTAAGTGTTGTATTAGTTTGTTAAGCCTGCCGTAACATAGTAACACAAACCGGGTGGCTTAAACAATAGAAATTTATTGTCTCACAGTTATGGAGGCTAGAAGTTTGAGATTAAGGTTTTGATATGGTTTGTTCCTTCCGAGGGCTGTGTGTGTGTGAGAGAGAGAGAGAGAAAGGGAGAGAGAGACTGACTCTGCAGACTTTGCTGTGAATATTACTATATGCTGAGTTCCATTAATTCTTCTGGAAAACCTCTGGATGTGGGCAGTCTTGTTGGCCCCCAATAGTTCCACTGCTAGTTGTATCAAAAATATGTCTAGGGTTATTTTGATATTGGTATTTTGAAAAGGAGAAGGGATGAACTTCTGTTAAAAACAGTCCATGGGTCACACATAACATGGTATCTTTTTAGGGTCTTTTCAAAAATGAGCCACAAATTTAAGTGAAACCAACAAAAAGAAAACAGATAAAAGGACATACAATTTTGAGAGTACTCTTTACAAACTTTTTTTTTTAAGGTGCAAATATCTGGCTTCCACCTCAGCCTGACCACGTGGACTCTAAAGAGGGACTGGGAACCTGTGGTTCTAACATCCCCTTTGGATGGGGCATAGGCACACTTTGATTTGGAACACCTGACCTCTGGGTATGAGAACCATTTTGGGTGGAAAGGTTGCTATTTCAAATGAGCCCTCTTCCTGGGTCCTTAAGAGCCTCAGGTTTCTGATGTAGGAAAGGGAATACCTATCAGAACAGGGCCTGCTGCACTCACCATGTACAGGGCGGTGGCTGTCCTTCCATTTCTTGTGTGGGTGTAGGCTCCAGGAGCATGTAACTGCCAAGCTCCTGTGTGGAGTCCCCATTTTGGAAAGCAGGACTCGAGGACACTGTGGCATGGCACACATCTTCTGTACCTGGGACTCTAGCAGTGCCGCATTGAACGAGGTGGCTACTTCCAAACTTGCTGAACAGAAACATCTCTCAGATGTTTGGTCAAGAAATTGTCAAACCACATTCCCTTTGCTGGATCTGTCATTCCTCCCAGGCACTGGCATCTTCTGAAAGCTACACATCCATGTTGGTCCCAGCAGTAGGGCCAGCTGTCTAACCAGGAGGCAAAGCACCCCTGACCCTTTCCGTCTAGGCTGCATTACGCAAGACATTTCCCATCTGACACCTGGGGTCTTAAATGAGTCTTGACGGCTATATTACTTAATGAATTTTTTGAAATGTACCAGGTAACTGCCAGAGGGACATTGGGGAAGTACATTCAGTACTTGGCAGGTAAATTCACACACCTATCTTGCCCCTTCAGAAGTGATTCCACCAGTTGTCCCAAGATACCAGCACCTTTCCAGGTCCCCACTCTCTGGGACCCACTGACATCCTGGTTATGAGGTTTCTTGAAAATCAAGTCTTAAGAGATAAACCACCCCTTTAATTCCAGGGACTTCTAAGAAGCCAAGGAGCCTTCCTGCCCTACTAGGATCATCTCCAATTGGTCAAACAGGAAAGTGACATCTTTTCTTTTTACTCTTGCTTTTTTAATCATCTATTTACTATTACAGACACACTGAATCAAAAGAAGGAAAATTGTACATAATCCTATAAATCAATTGCAGATGTCCACAGTTACTGTTTTGCTCACCTACAAGGATACATTTGAAATAATTTGTTACCCAAAGAAGTGTACCACCAGGGGACGATATACTACAGGTTTAAGATGGAAAGCAGTGACCTCCTGCCCCACCTTTCCCAACAGCCACAAAATCCCATCAACCACTTTTAACCATCTCTATTCCACTGCTTTCTGATGCTACTTTTGTAATTCTGATTTTTCATAGACTATAGACTTTACTAACTTCCTGCTCTGATAAAAATTTAGATTTGATTCACGTTGCTGTTCCTGTTCCCAGTTTTTGCCATGTTGCCATTTTGAACTCTATTTTCGGTCTCCTCTAAGTAACCCAATCTATTATACTTAAAAGCTCACTTCCCAGATGAGGGCACAGGGCTGCTCCTCCACCCTTCTACCTCTTTCCCCAAACAGCCACAGGCTGTGCCATTAGTGACAGGACTGAGAACGATGGTGCTCTACTCTGCTGCCTTTATGAAACCCTCATGTGACAGCTCTGAATGGGCGGAAACAAAAAAACAGTAACTACTGGGGTTTTTTTTGGTATCATTAATCTACAATTACATGTGCAACATTATGGTTACTAGACTCCCCCCATCATCAAGTCCCTACCACATACCCCATTAATCACTGTCCATCAGCGTAGTGAGATGCTATAGAATCACTTGTCTTCTCTGAGTTGTACAGCCCTCCCCGTGAACCCCCCCTACATTATGTCTGCTAATTGTAATGCCCCTTTTCCCCCCTTGTCCCTCCCTTCCTACCCATCCTCCCCAGTTCCTTTCCCTTTGGTAACTGTTAGTCCATTCTTGGGTTCTGTGAATCTACTGCTGTTTTGTTCCTTCAGTTTTTTTCTTTGTTCTTATACTCCACAGATGAGTGAAATCATTTGATACTTGTCTTTTTCCGCCCGGCTTATTTCACTGAGCATAATACCCTCTTGCTCCATCCACGTTTTTGCAAATGGCAGGATTTTTTTTCTTCTTATGGCTGAATAATATTCCATTGTGCATATGTACCACATCTTCTTTATCCATTCATCTACTGATGGACACTTAGGTTGCTTCCATTTCTCGGCTATTATAAATAGTGCTGCGATATACATAGGGGTGCAGTAACTACTGTTTATATCATGTTTATGCAAATACTGCTTGGTGAAGAGCCAATCAGCACAATCTGATTAAATTTCCCCCTCCCTTATCCCAAGGTCACAAGTCCTCTGCCTCTTCAAAGGAGTATTGGCATCTAGGTCAAATGAATACTTTCTGAAGTTTGCTTCACATTCGGATTTCAATTATCTTGTACAATTTGTACAGTTTCTTCAATAATTTGAATCTCTGATTACCCTTTTTCATTTTAACTAGAAGAAACTTTGTCTTAAACAAAACAACACATATTTCTTTCTTGGTTTCAAAATTATTCTCTCCAGAATTTTGTAATATATTTTAAATTATGGTGTTCTCAATTACTCATGCTGCATTCATCTTATTAATCCTGGATGGTGGCTGGCATGGTCTGAAGATACTTCAGCTCTGGATATGTTTCCCCCCTTTTTGGCCCAAAAATCTTTCAATTTCATAGTCTATTCCTGTTCTCATAATTCTTTAAGAAGCATCACAGCTTCACCTTTCATTTGCAATTACTTCTTGACTCACTCTTAAAAACATTTTAGAGACCGAAGCTCAAGATGGCAGCGTGAGCACGGCAGCAGAAATCTCCTCCCAAAACCATATATATTTGTGAAAATACAACAAATACAACTATTCCTAAAAGAGAGACCAGAAGATACAGTACAACAGCCAGGCTACAGCTACATCTGCAAGAACTCAGCACCTCATGAAGCGGTAAGATACAAAGCTGCAACCTGGTGGTACCTGAGCACTCCCCCCACTCCAGCGCACCGGCCTGGCAGGAGGAAAGGAATCAGAGTAGGGAGGGGGTGGAAGCACGGGGCTGCTAAATAACCAGCCCTGGTGATCTGCACCTGGAGCACAGACACACATCACATGGTGTACTGGATATTAGAGAAACAGAAGGGCAGGATCCGAGATGGAGACTGCGAGCGGGTCCCCACAGCTGGCTCCCCTGGGACAAAAGAAAAGCGACTGCTTTTCTTAAAAGTCTTAAAGAGACAAGGGCCCAAGAGCTGAATAAAATCATCCCAGCACACTAAGCCCAGCAGGCTGGGAATCTTGAGGAATTTCGGGCCCCCTAACCGCCTGCCAGGTAAAGCAGCCACGCTGAGGCCCCTCACAGCGATAAGCAGCCTGCCATTTGTTCCCCCCGCCAGCGCTGCAAACTGACCAGCTGACCCGCCACAGCTGCAGAGCAGCCAGAGAGTGGCCTCGCCCACAGCAACCACATAGAATCTCCTCCCAGTGGGTGTGCAGCTAACTGGGACGGACTGCAGAAGCCAGAGCAAGGCCTGGAAGGCACAAAGGGGTGTCAGACTTGCAGAACGCACCCGGCGAGGCTGCAACCCCCAGCAGTGCTCTTGGCTAGACTGAGGACGGCCCTGCCCAGGGCAGGTCAGGGGATTATCCCAGAGACGGCCTCCTGGTGTGTGGGTAACCAGCCCAGGCTGTGGAGAAGGGCAAGGTGAACAACAAACAGGAAAGGACTTTGTTCTCCCAGCTGACACACGTGTCACCTGCCTGCAACCACTTCTATTGCCATGAAAAGACAGAAGAATCTGGTCCAGCCAAAAATCACCCAGACAACTCCAGAGAGACGGCCTGGTGGGATAGATTTAAACATTCTTCCTGAAAAAGAATTCAAAATAAAAGTCATAACAATGCTGATGGACCTACAGAGAAATATAAAAGAGCTAAGGGATGAAGTCCGGAGGGAGAGTATAGAAATGAAACAACCGATTGACAGGCTTAAGAACAAACCGGACGAGGTGCAAGAGACTGTCAATGGAATAGAAATCACAGAACAGGAGTACAGAGAAGCTGAGGCAGAGAGAGATAAAAGGATCTGTAGGAATGAAAGAATATTAAGAGAACTGTGTGACAAATCCAAATGGAACAATATTTGTATTATAGGGGTACTAGAAGAAGAACAGAGAGAAAAAGCGATAGGAAGTGTTTTTGAAGAAATAATTGCCAAAAACTTCCCCAAGCTGGGAAAGGAAATAGTTTCTCAGACCACGGAAGCCCACAGATCTACCAACACAAGGGACCCAAGGAGAACAACAAGACATATAATATTTAAAATGGCAAAGATCAAAGACAAGGACACAGAATTAAAGGCAGCCAGAGAGAGAAACAAGATCACCTACAAAGGAAAACCCATCAGACTTCTCAATAGAAACCTTACAGGCCAGAAGAGAATGGCATGATATATTTAACGCAATGAAACAGAAGGGCCTCGAACCAAGAATACTGTATCCAGAACGAGTATCATTTAAATTTGAGGGAGGGATTAAACATTTCCTAGACAAGCAAAAGTTGAGGGAATTTGCCTCCAACAAACCACCTCTACATGATATCTTAAAGGGACATGTCTAGATGGAAGCACTCCTAAGGCTAAATAGATGTCACCAGAGAAAATAAAACCATAGCAAAGAAAGCAGACCATCCAAATACTAACTAAAGGCAAAAAAATAAAATGAACTATCCACAAAAACAGTCAAAAAAAATAAAAGAGTACAGAACAAAACACCTAACATATAAAGAATGGAGGAGGAAGAGTAAGAAGGGAGGGAGAGAAATAAAGAATCATTAGACTGTGTTTATAATAACTTAACAAGAGAGTTAAGTTAGACTATTATATAGTAAAGAAGCTACCCTTGAACCTTTGGTAACCACAAATCTAAAGCCGGCAATGGAAATAAGAACATATCTATCAATAATCACCCTACATGTAAATGGACTGAATGCACCAATCAAAAGACACAAAGTAATAGAATGGATAAAAATGCAAGACCCATCTATATGCTGCTTACAAGAGACTCACCTCAAACCCAAAGATATACAAAGACTAAAAGTAAAGGGATGGAAAAAGATATTTCATGCAAACAACAGGGAGAAAAAAGCAGTGTTGCAGTACTTGTATCAGACAAAATAGACTTCAAAGCAAAGAAAGTACCAAGAGATAAAGAAGGACATTATATAATGATAAAGGGGGCAGTCCAACAAGAGGATATAACCATTAGAAATATATATGCATCCAACACAGGAGTGCCAATATATGTGAAACAAATACCAACATAATTAAAGGAGGAAACAGAAAGCAATGCATTCACTTTAGGAGACTTCAACACACCACTCACTCTGAAGGACAGATCAACCAGACAGAAAATAAACAGAGACAGAGGCACTAAACAACATTAGAACAGATGGACCTGACAGACATCTACAGAACTCTACACCCAAAAGCAGCAGGATACACATTCTTCCCAAGTGCACATGGAACAGTTTCCAGAATAGACCACATACTAGGCCATAAAAAGAACCTCAGTAAATTCAAAAACACTGAAATTCTACCAACCAACTTCTCTGATCACAAAGGTATAAAACTAGAAATAAATTGTACAAAGAAAACAAAAAGGCTCCCAAACACATGGAGGCTTAACAACATGCTCCTAAATAATCAATGGATCAATGACCAAATTAAAACAGAGATCAAGCAATACATGGAGACAAATGACAACAGCACAAAACCCCAACTTCTGTGGGACACAGCAAAGGCAGTTCTAAGACGAAAGTATATTGCATCCAGGCCTATTTAAAGAAGGAAGAACAATCCCAAATGAATAGTCTAAAGTTACAATTACTGGAATTGGAAAAAGAAGAACAAATGAGGCCCAAAGTCACCAGAAGGAGGGACATATAAAGATCAGAGCAGAAATAAATAAAATTGAGAAGAATAAAACAATAGAAAAAAAAATCAATGAAACGAAGAGCTGGTTCTTTGAAAAAATAAACAAAATAGATAAACCCCTAGCCAGACTTACTAAGAGAAAAAGAGAATCTACACACATAAACAGAATCAGAAATGAGAAAGGAAAAATCACGACGGACCCCACAGAAATACAAAGAATTATTAGAGAATACTATGAAAATCTATATGCTAAGAAGCTGGAAAACCTAGAAGAAATCCACAACTTCTTAGAAAAATACAACCTTCCAAGACTGACCAAGGAAGAAACAAAATCTAAACAGACCAATTACCAGCAATGAAATTGAATCGGTAATCAAGAAACTACCCAAGAACAAAACGCCCAGGGCAGATGTATTCAATGCTGAATTTTGTCAGACATATAGAGAAGAAATAATACCCATTCTCCTTAAAGTTTTCCAAAAAATAGAAGAGGAGGGAATACTTTCAAACTCATTCTATGAAGCCAGCATCACTCTAATACCAAAACCAGGCAAAGACCCCACCAAAAAAGAAAATTACAGGCCAATATCTCTGATGAACATAGATGCAAAAATACTCAACAAATATTAGCAAACTGGATTCAAAAATACATCAAGGGGATCATACACCATAATCAAGTGGGATTCATCTCAGGGATGCAAGGATGCTACAACATTCGAAAATCCATCAACATCATCCACCACATCAACAAAAAGAACAAAAACCACATGATCATCTCCATAGATGCTGAAAAAGCTTTTGACAAAATTCAACATCCATTCATTATAAAAACTCTTAAGAAAATGGGCATAGAGGGCAAGTACCTCGACATAATAAAGGCGATATATGACAACCAACAGCCAACATCATACTTAACAGTGAGAAGCTGAAAGCTTTCACCTAAGATCGGGAACAAGACAGGGATGCAACCTAAGTGTCCATCAGTAGATGAATGGATAAAGAAGAGGTGGTACATATACACAATGGAGTATTATTCAGCCATAAGAAGAAAACAAATCCTGCCATTTGCAACAACATGGATGGAGCTAGAGGGTATTATGCTCAGTGAAATAAGCTGGGCGGAGAAAGACAATATCAAATGATTTCACTCATCTGTAGAGTATAAGAACAAAGAAAAAAACTGAAGGAACAAAACAGCAGCAGACTCACAGAATCCAAGAATGTACACAGTTACCAAAGGGAAAGGGACTGGAGAGGATTTGTGGGAAGGGAGGGACAAGAGGGAAAAAGGGGGATTACAATTAGCAGACAGAATGTATGGGGGGAGGGGCACGGGGAGGGCTTTACAACTCAGAGAAGACAAGTAGTGATTCTATAGCATCTCACTATGCTGATGGACAGTAAGTGTAATGGGGTGTGGGGGACTTGATGTGGGGAGTCTAGTAAACATAACGTTGCACATGTAATTATAGATTAATGATACCAAAAAAAATTTTTTTTAATACTTGGCTCCCCTGAATATCTGTTCTGAAGATTTTATCTTAACACACTTATTTTCTTTTTATTTATTTTCATTAAGGTATCATTGATATACATGCATGAAGGTTTCACATGAAAAACATTATGGTTACTACATTCACCCATATTATCAAGTCCCCCCCATACCCCACTGAAGTCAGTCCATCAGTGTAGTGGGATGCCAGAGTCAGTACTTGCCTTCTGTGCTACACTGTCTTCCCCATGAGCACCCCTACACCATGTGTACTAATTATAATACCCCTCCATTCCCTCCCCCCTCCCTACCCCACCCCTCCCCTCTGGTAACCACTAGTCCCTTCTTGGAGTCTGTGAGTCTGCTTCTGTTTTGTTCCTTCTGTTTTGCTTTGTTGTTACACTCCAGAAATGAGGGTAATTTGGTATTTGTCTCTCTCTGCCCTGGCTTATTTCACTTCAGCATAATACCCTCTAGCTCCACCCATGTTGTTGCAAATGGTAGGATTTGTTTTCTTCTTATGGCCGAATAACATTCCATTGTGTATATGTACCACCTCTTCTTTATCCATTCATCTACTGATGGACACTTAGGTTGCTTCCATTTCTTGGCTATTGTAAATAGTGCTGCAATAAACATAGGGGTGTGTATGTCTTTTTGAAACTGGGATTCTACATTCTTAGGGTAAATTCCTAGGAGTGGAATTCCTGGTTCAAATGGTATTTCTATTTTTAGCTTTTTGAGGAACCTCCATATTGCTTTCCACAATGGTTGAACTAATTTGCATTCCCACCAGCAGCGTAGGAGGGTTCCCCTTTCTCCACATCCTCACCAACATTTGTTGTGTTTGTCTTTTGGATGGTGGCCATCCTAACTGGTGTGAGGTGGTATCTCATTGTGGTTTTAAATTGCATTTCCCTGATAATTAGCAATGTGGAGCATCTTTTCATGTGCCTGTTGGCCATCTGAATTTCTTCTTTGGAGAACTGTCTGTTCATATCCTAATTTTTCAACAGGGTTATTTGCTTTTTGGGTGTTGAGGCGTATGAGTTCTTTATATATTTTGGATGTTAACTGTCGGATATGTTATTTACAAATGTATTCTCCCATACGGAGGATGCCTTGTTCTTCTACTGATGGTGTCCTTTGCTGTACAGAAGCTTTTTAGCTTGATGTAGTCCCATTTGTTCATTTTTGCTTTTGTTTCCCTTGCCCGAGTAGATGCATTCATGCAAAAGTTTCTCATGTTTATATTCAAGAGATTTTTGACTATGTTTCCTTCTAAGTTTTATGGTTTCATGACTTACATTCAGGTCTTCGATCCATTTTGAGTTTGTGTATGGAGTTAGACAATAATCCAGTTTCACTCTTATATGTAGCTGTCCAGCTTTGCCAATACCCATTGTTGAAGAAGCTGTCATTTGACACTTATTTTAATATTTTTTCTTCCATGTTGAGGCTTTCCTCCAGTCGTTTACTCCCTGGCTCCCACCCATATTGAAGAGGCTATCAGAAAGCACATGGGAAGCTCTGTAGACAGGTGGGGCTGGTTTGGGGTGAAAAGGGCAAGGACCAGCTCTTAGGATGGATGTACTTCAAATGTCAAAAAAATGTGGTCCTTGTTCTGGAGCATAATACAACAGATTCTCTAGCCCCCAGACTTTTTTTTTTTTTTAGGCACATAACTCATTGCCAGTTGCTTAATGCAAAACAAGAAAAAAAAAGGGGAGAAGGGGAAGAGATCTGCAGTTTCACAAACTTTCAAATTTCTTGGACACCTTTTAACCCTGCTTTCCTACCCTTCCTGTCAGTCTGTAGTTCTGCTGTGGGGCTGTAACCTCCGCCTCTACAGCCCTCCTTCACCTGCTCCTGGCTTCAGTCTTTCCCACTCTGTCTCTCCAGGTGATGTTTGCCCTCCTGCTTTCATCTTGCTCAAAATTCCAGTAACTCCCCCTCCCACTTTCTTTGCCATTGATTCACACTCTCCATTTTTTCAAACATCCTGCTGAGCTGACCTTCTTAACTAACCACCTGTGTATGTATTTTTGTGGGGCTGTAATGCTTGTGTATATACTATTTTGGGTCCTTTTTTCATTTCATCTGATCTTTTTCATATTGCTATGCTCCCAGCTCTGATTACAGAGCTAACTTAACCAAGCAACAAAATTAGAGCACACAACAAAGTCCCTGAAATATT
>JAQQAC010019400.1:19756122-19786470 GCA_029783875.1 Phataginus tricuspis | reverse complement strand
AACTCTGACTGGAAGTTTCTCATTAGTGGTCAGTCAGAGTTTCTCACCTAAATGCAGAAGCACATTTTGATGTACATACAAATCACATGTGCTGCTCTCGGAAACTGCAGGTCCTGGGTTTTACTGCTAGAGATATTGATGCATGTTGCTATTAGACCATGCCCTAAGAATCATACTTTGGTCATCTGATGTCTAGTAAAGGTCTGGCAGTGAGCTTTTCCATCTTGGTTATTCACAGGGTTTCTCTCCCATGAGTCTTCTCATGTTGAATAAGGGATGTATTGTAACTGAAAGCTTTCCCACACTTGTTACATTCAAAGGGTTTCTCTCCAGTATGAATTCTCTGATGCCTAGTAAGTTGACACCGCTGGCTAAAAGCCTTTTCACAATGATCACATTCATAGGGTTTCTCACCAGTGTGTGTTCTCTTATGCATTTTAAGGGTTGACTGATTATTGAACGCTTTCCCACAGTCAATACATTCATAGGGCTTTTCTCCAGTATGTGTTCTCTGATGTTCAATAAGGCGTGACCTCTGGCGGAAAGCTTTAACACACATGTTACACTGATAGGGCTTCTCTCCAAGGTGTGTTCTCTGATGCAGAATGAGGGCAGACCTCTGAGTGAAAGCTTTCCCACAATGACCACATTCATAAGGTTTCTCTCCAGTATGGGTTCGCTGATGCACAACAAGCTCTGATCGCTGCCGAAAATATTTCCCACAGTCATTACATTTGTATGGTTTCTCTCCAGAATGAATTCTCTGATGTGAAAGAAGGCGGGAGCTCCCAGTAAAGGCTTTCCCACACTGATTGCATTCAAAAGGTTTCTCTCCAGTATGGGTTCTCTGATGTTCAGAAAGGTGAGAGCTCCCGGTGAAGGCTTTATCGCACTGATTGCATTTATACGGCTTCTCTCCAGTGTGAATTCGCAGATGCCTAATGAGTTGAGTACTTCGAATGAAGGATTTTCCACACTGGTTACATTCATAAGGTTTCTCTCCAGTGTGAGTCCTTTTATGTGCAACAAAATCGGAGCTCTGGCTAAAGGACTTTCCACAATGAGCACACTCATAAGGTTTCTCTCCAGTATGAATTCTTTGATGTACAATAAGGTTAAAGTTCCGCCTGAAAGATTTTCCACATACATGACATTTATATGGTTTTTCTCCAGTGTGAGTTCGCTGATGCCTAACAAGTTTTGAACTCTGGGTGAATGATTTCCCACACTGGTTACATTCATAGGGCTTCTCTCCACTGTGAGTTCTCTGATGTACAACAAGGTGATAGCTCTGCCTGAAAGACTTCCCACACCAAATACATTCATAGGGCTTTTCTCCAGTGTGTGTTCTCTGGTGTACAAGCAGCTTAGAGCAACAGCTGAAAGATTTTCCACACTGATTACATGCATATGGCTTCTTTCCAGTCTGAATGATGTCACAGTCAGTAAAACAGGAGGCTACATGGAAGGCATTGAAGTCCTCACATTTGACCGGTTCTTCTCCAGGACCATTCACATCAGCTTGTACAAGGCATCTGTCGCACCCACACTGACCTTCTCCAAAATGCACTGGCTTGTGTTCATTCAGAGACATGCTGTGATTAACCTTGTTTCCATCATCTGTACAGTCACTGCTGTTCTCTGCTGAAAATATTCTATTATGAAAACGAAAGGAGGCACCATAGTTAAAAGAGGCACCACTGACAGTATACTCATAAGGTTTTTCATTTCCCATTTCAACATTTGCAAGTTTATTCAAGTAAAGGCTCTGAGAGAAGACTCTAGCACTTTGGTGATTTTCACAGGGCTTTAGATTAGCCCAGCCTTTCTGATGATTAATGGTAAAATAATTCTGTTTCAACTTTTTAACCTGTGAGTTGAGCTTATGGAAATGCGTTCTTGTGGGTAATGTGGGAGGCAGAAGGCCTATATCAGATAACTTCCCCCAAGGTCATGCTCACAACGTTCCCCTTCAGCAAACAGTCTCCCTGAGGTGGGCACCATCTGACTCACTCCTGCACTTCTCCCAGTGGCCCTGACCAGAGGGCCTCCTCCCGTACACACCGTTTCATTTCCACATAGTGGGATGGTTCTTCCACAGCAACATCCTCTTTAGAAGCTGACTCTTTCTTTTCAAGTGTAGCCTTCCAGTCTGAAAGAAACCCAGAATGGCCAAAATGAATTACTGGAGAAGCATTAGATGGGGAGGGTGGGATGAAGGAGACCAAGTATGAAAGGTGATGGTTTTGTTTCTAATCCACAGACTGTAACTTTACTCAGGATGTGAAAGGGAGGGTCGGATTGATCAGCAAGTAGGAAATCAGTGGAAAGAACAGAACACAAGCAAAAAAAAAAAAAAAAAAAAAAAAAAAGATGACAGAGCCGGACTGGTCCCCAAAGAGGGAGCATGGAAATAAGAGTAAGCAGGAGAGAGTGAAGACTAAAGGAAGAACCCACAGAAAGAACTGGGTTTGAAGGTTTACAGCCCTTGACAACCACAAAAGATATCTCTAGCATAATTGCTGAGACCTGTGAATATGATGCCTTATTTGGAAAAAAGGTCTTTGCAGATGTTTTAGGGATCTTGAGAGATGGGGAGAATATCTGGATGGGCTCTAAATGTCATCACAATTGTCTTTTTAAGAGCCAGAGGGAGATTTGATACAGAGAAGGTGGTTCGAACACAGAGAAAAGAGATTTGAAGATGTTGGTCTTCAAGACTGAAGTGATGTGCGCACAAACCACAGAATGTGCAGCTACGAGAAGCTGGAAGAGATAAGCAACAGATTTTCTCCTGGAAACTCCCAGGGGGCACTGGCCCTGCTGATAACTTGATTTCAGGCCAATGATACTGAGTGGGGTTCTGGCCTCTGGAACTGTGAGAGAATCGATTTCTATTGTTTTAAGCCACCCAGCTCATAATTTGTTACAGTAGCCATAGGAAACTAATACAAGGTCTTAACTGGTGCCTCAACCTGGATTACTGACCCAGAATCTACTCTATCTTCTGGTTCTGGATCTTGAAACAGGATCCCAAACACTAACAATGCCTTAATATTCTTCATGCATCATTTGTACCATTTCTTCAGGCTGTCCACAGAGGAAAAGTCTCTTTAACCACTCCACAATTGATGCTGCAGACTCCCCAGAAAAGCACTGTGGTTCATGAAGCAGCACAGTGAGACACAGACTGGGCTGAAACCAGGCTTCACCACCTATGGTTCATTTTCCTAGGCAGTAATCCAGGGATAAGAAGGCTTGGCTAACGAGGTTTACTTGGTGGCATAAATGAATCAATATGTGAGCCTCACACACACACACAGTGTCGTTAGGACATGGTACCACTGGTATCACCACACTTGTTATTGTCCTAATGGGAATTCCTCCCTCTGTTGAAGGTATCAGGTGTCTAGCAAAGTACTACAGACTCCCAGATCGGGACCCTCTCCTGGGTCCTCCAAGATTCCCCTTTTACTCGTCACTCTGCCTGTTTCAATTGTGTAGCACCCATGTCTATTACCAAGGTCTCTGCTCAAGCACCTTTTTGCTCTGCATGCCTGCCAAGGAGGCCAGGACCCTCCATTTGGTGAAGTATTGACTACACTCTCTGGCAATCCCTGGACTTTCAGGAGGATGCTTTCCTGTGTCAAAGAATATCTTTCCCTTCTGGGAGACCCCCACACACAACCAATACTGTTTTCCTTCCTGGGTCTGTTGTGATCCTTTTGGGTGTTGCCTCAGAATCCCTGATGATAACTTTTTTAAATGAAACAATGGCCCAATGAAGGCAAGTGAAAGGCAATTTGGGGATGAGAAAGAAGAAATAAATCTTTGAGTGGCTGTGTCCAAGATGGACCTGGCCAATGGAAACCAGGCAAAGGAGGTTAAACATTCAACAGCAACATCATGAAATGAGGAAGACAGAATGTAAAGGTCAGCCAGAAACGAATGTCTATGATAGACAAGAAAGAGACTGCTGGTAAACTAAATTCAGATGGTTTCATTTGAGGACCAAGGATAAGTAAAAGTAGGTGACACTTCAGAGGAAGAAATAACAAGAGGCTTCAAGTGAGAGTTATAGGGTGAGAAGGAGCAGGAACACACAACATAAATTCAGTAACTCCAGTTTGCAGCAATGTCAGAAAGTAGTGTGAAAAGGGAGCTAGTCAGAAAAGGCCACATACTGCCTGATTCCAACTATAGGACACTGGAAAAGGAAAAACTACAGACATAGTAAAATAATCAGTGGTTGCATAAGTAGAGCATGGCAGATTTTCAGGGCAGTGAAATGACTCTGTATACTATAAATATGCACTATAAAGGTGGACACATCATTATACATTTGTCCAAACCCATGGACTGTTCACCAGCCAGAGTGAAGCTAATGTGAACTATTGATCTCTATTGATCGGTACAGATTCATCACTTGAAACAAGTCTACCACAGAATGAATGCAGGATATTAATAATAGGTGAAACTGTGTGAGAAGGGAGCAGGTGGTATATGGGAACTCTGTACTTTCTGCTCAACTTTCTGTAAACATAAAATTGCTCTAAAAAAAAAAATCTATTGGTTAAAACAAAGAATCAGAAGCAGCCCAATTAGAATATGTTCATCACTCCAACTAAAACTGACTGTGGTGATGGATGCGCACACTGTGAATACACCAAAAGTGTCCACACAATTTACACAGGTGAACTGTGAGATATGTGAACTCTTATCTTGATACAGCTAACAAAAGAAAAAAGAAAAAAAGAATTCCAATTAGGCTGACACAGTGGGATGTATAAGGAAGTATATCTATGGGATAAGAAAGGTGAAAAATCAGGCCTAGCGATGGTGATTTAGTACTTAGTTTTTCTAGAATCTTCTAGATCAAATGGGTCACTGACATTTCAGAGGATAAACAAATTCTCACGCCTCTGGATCATCCAGAAGTTGTGGGAATGTCCAACACGGAGGAGGTAATGTCCACCTGCAGCGCACAGAGCAGGCCTGAGGGGAAGGCCCAAGGAAATGCTGCCCCAGTGGAAGTCAGGATGAGGGCCTCCCGGACAAGAGGGGGCATGAGGACCTGAGAATAAAAGGAGGTGGGTGATGGGTGAAAACAAAAGAAATGATGAAAGAGAACCGAACCCACATGTGAGAAATGTCCAGATGTTGGCACTGCAACATGTGGGCAGGGCTTGGAGGAACAGGCTAACATGGATGAGAACGTGACTGCCTCGCTAAAATGAGAAGGCAGCAGAGACTACCCAAGGAAGCTCCCTGCAAATGGCCTCCCTCCTCAGACCAGGGCCCTGTGGAGAGCTCTCTGCCTGTGTTAACTGACTGGGCTGCTAGCCTGCTCTCACCTTGAGGAGGTCCCTGCTTGGCCCTCCATGGGTCTTCCCCGTGCTCCAGCTGGGAGTTCACATCCGGTTTGAAAAGCAGAAGCCCTGGCCAGTGGGGGGGAAACACAGGACTTGGTGATCTGCTTGGAGAAGAGAACCTTGCCCTTGGGCCATGGAGTCAGACACAGATGAAGTAGGAGGGCCCCAACCTGCTCCCTGAACCACAAGTCACAAGCCTGCCGAGGCTGCAAGTGGAAGAGTAGCAACGCGTGGGATCTGTACCTCAAAGGAACCTACTTCAGGAATGCTTTGGTCCAGCCCAGGCACACCCTTTGAAAGAACCCTTTGAAAGAACCACAGCTGAGACCCAGAGCCAGAGAACTCCTGCGAAGGGCAGGGCCTGCCTTACCCAGGGAGACTAGGTGGCTGTAGGTCTCCAGAGTCACGTCTCGGTACAGCGTCCTCTGGGCCCAGTCCAGCTGTCCCCACTCCTCCTGTGTGAAGGTCACAGCCACGTCCTTGAAGTTCATAAGTGGCTGAAACATCACACGTGTTACTATGGAGCCCTGTCTTGCCAATGTTGGGATGGGGGGACGGGACAGCACAGGGGACGGAGGAGACATATGCTGAAGACCACTGTCAGCACCCATGGGGCTCCCCCTTCGGCTCGTATCAGGCAGGCAGGCAGGCAGGCAGGCAAGAGGCCATGTGCCCTGGCCTCAGAAGGCCGGCCCAAGCTGCCATCTCAGCTTCATGACTTACTAGCTGGACACCTGGATGTGTCCCTGAACTTCTCTGGCACGAGTTGCCCTGACATGACTAAGAATACTGGGGCACCTCACAGGACATGAAGGGTGCTGCCCCTGGCACCCTGGAAGCAAGCAAACAAGGTCAGGGACTTGCCCCTCACCCTGCCATGCGCTTCACGGGTGACCATCCAAGGGTGACTGGGGCACTTTAAGGGGACCCTCCTGGCCATCCTCCTGAGTGGTCTCGGTGAGGGTCAAGGGCCCAGTGGCTTCCTGAGTGTGGAGGCTGAGCTCTGCCTGCCCTCATGGGCCTGCTCATCAACCGCCACAACAGGCCGGAACCAGAGACCTGGCCCAAGGGACCAGCTGCAGGAGACCCTGCTGGGTCTGGTCTGAGAGCTCCTGTTCCTCCATTCAGGGAAGGTGCTGTGTCTGCCTGGAGTCTCACCCAGAGGCCCATGGCCCAAGGAAGTGGGTGCTATTCCTGGGCCCATTCTACATCTGAGAGGACAAACAGAGCAAAGGCCTTCAGCTCACCGGGGCTGGGACCAGCCGAGAACATGCTTCCATTTCCTCCTCATACCCGAAGACGCTGTCCCAAAGAGGGCAGAAGTCCTCAGAAGGCAGGGCTGGAGCTGGGGGAACAAGGAGGGATTCAGCCCCACCTCAGTGTCCCCATGCTCCTGAACCCACCCCAGCCCCAAAGGAGACGGCTGACAGTGCCAGCTGAGGAAACTTTCTTGGGCCGTGGGACAGGGGTCCGACACGACCAAGCCGGTCAGCACTGGAATTCTGTGGTCCTGGCCTGGTGATGGCCTCGGGCTGCCCCAGCCTCCGGGAAAATGCCTAGGCATGTGCTGCTGCATCTGAACGGTAAGCCCACAGGCACACAACCATCCTTTAATGATCAAATAAGGAGTGGCCATTTCTCCTGTCATTTCAAGAGACTAAATAGAAGGAGGAGGAGGCAGAGTGGCAAACAACTGTACAATTTAAAAATATCCCAATGAAATGTCAGCTGGTTCCTAAAAATGGGAGTTGGAGGTGGGGGTGGGTACAAGGACAGGAAAATCCCTAGGACAACAGCGAAGGACACTCCACGGGGGGGGTGTCCACCTGAGTGTGCCCTCCCTTGAGCCATGCTGGAGGGGCCAGGATGCTGCCCCAGTCTGGGGGGCAGGCCTTTCACCCTCTGCTTTAATTTTGTCACCACTTACTGTATTCTGCCCAATAGCCTGGCTGCAGTCATGTGACTGTTGCACTGACACAGCCTGACAAAAATCCTCCCCAGTGTCACCAAACCCTCCCTACACTTCCCCTGCTCACGCCCTGGTACCACAAGGCCACAAAGGCCACGCACCATCTCTATGGTTAATGGTCATGGGAGTGATTCACCATCTCAGAAGCACCCTGCGTCTGTGCTTCTGCTCACACCGAACAACCGCGCACTCCACCAGGAAGAATCTGTCACTTGCACGGTGTTTTGCGGGTCACCAAGAACCGTGGAAACCTCACCCCTTTGACTCTCAGAACAACAGCAAATTGGACCAGAGGCCCAGGGAGCCAAGCCTTCTTACTCACTTCTTCCTGGAGGTACTTGCCACACCCCAGCTTTGAAGGCCAGTATTTTCCTACCCTTCTCTGTACAACCAGTTCCCTAGAGAATCAGGAATCGAGCCTCTTGTGAGGGAAGCTCATGCTTTCTCTGTGCCTTGTGTTTTTGGCAGGCCTCACCTTGGCTTTCAAACACCCGGGTAAGTCCTTTCACCGATGTCACCTCCTCTTTGTGGCTCCCCTGGTGCTGCTATTTCGTAGGTCCTGAGCCCCCCAGAAAGTGTGCGAGGGCTGCCCCCAGCCACCACCAGCAGAACACAGTACCCACAGCCAGGCCAGGGCCTCAACCACGAAACCCCCACAGGCAGCTTCCAGTCGGCTCCTCCGTTCCCCAGACAATCTCTCCTGAGCACGCTGCTGCTCCCTCAAAGGTGGGGTCTGAGACCTCCTTCCCGAGCCTAATTCTGCAGATGCTCTCCTTCCAGGCACAGTCTTCATGGAGGGTCCCAATCTCTCTTCCTCACACAAACATAATATTCTTCAGGCAAAAAATGCACTCGAGTCGTCCAAGAATAAGTAGGAAGAGGAGAGAGGAGGTCAAGCACAAATTTAATGCTGAAACAGGAGACGAGGCCTTCACAAGGCAGTGCTGTCTCTGACCCTGGCGGCAGGGCCAGTACAGATGGGACAGCAACACACATACAGGAAACCGAGGGCCAGGGTGATCAGAACTGCCACCAAGTGACAAGTTTTTAGGGAAAACTTCATATTCCACTAAAAAAAGGTTTGAGGTGGAACCTAAGTCTATGACCAAATGCTCCATTTGCAAGCGCACTGCTGCCTGGCTCCTAGCGCTCAACGGACTCAAAAGAACAAAACGACCCCAACCCCAAAACGGCAGAAGCTCCATCCATCCAGTGTCTGAATGGCCACTGTCCACAGCACACACTCACACAGTGAGAGCAGATAAAGGGTTGACTCAGCAGGCCTGGGCTGGCCCTGCCCAATGCCTCCCACACAGCTGCTGGGAGGTAACCCCTGAGCCCTCGGGGACATCCCAACAAAATGCCTTTGCTCACCCTGCAGACTGTCAGGCTCAATTAAAGAACAAGGCCTTGAGGAAACACACCTCCAGGAAATGTGAGAAGCTGGCCATTTCCGTACAGTAGAGGTGCTTGACTGGGGGCAGTTCTGCTCTCAGGGGTTATATGGCAACGGAGATGCCTGTTGCTTATCACAACTTGCAGAGAGCTGAGGGTGGAGGGACACAGCCACCGGCTATCCACTGGACAGAGATGAGAGATGGTCCTAAACACCTCACAGTGTACAGACAGCCCCTACCAGAGAATGAACTTGAGGGCAAGGGTCATAAAGGCAATGAGACTCTTCAGCTTAGAGCCAATCTCACAATTCAGCAGATCTGTAGAAAATATGTGGCTGTGGATCACTCAGTCCTCTTTATTTTCACCAACTTCTCTTCCTGAATGAAATGGAAAACTCAGAGGCTACTTAGAAGTGACAGCAAACTTGCAGGACCCTCACCTCTCTCCCACCAAGAAATGTGAATCCACACAACAGGCTGTCACCCACCAGGATGCCACTAAACCTGTGTCCACCTCCCATGGCACAGGGCACCCATCTCAGCTGACCCCTCTCTGTGTACTGATCGAGGTCTTGAAAACTTTTTGGCCATCACTGTGCTTGACTAATGGTCCCCAAAAGATCCCCACGTGCGAATCCCCAGAACCCGCGAATGTCACCTCACATGGCAAAAGGGACTCTGGAGATGTGATTCAGTTCCAGATCTTGAAATGGGGAGATTATCCTGAGTTTTTCTGGGTGGGCCTGATGTCATCACAATAATCCTACGGCAAGGGATGTAGGCAGGTCAGGGACAGAGAGGTGATAACAAAAGCACAGGCCACTGGGCTAAAAACCCACACACCTTCTACCTGGTGCACAGAAATGCTTAACATCCTCTCATGAATACTAAGAATGCAGGGCGCTGAACCAGGAAACTCAAAGCCCTCCTGACCCCTTCTTCATGCTCACCCATCACCTTCAGTCACTCACAAAGACCTGGGGCACCCACCTTTCAAGGAACACACACCTCTCCACACCCTAGGTCCCCAACATCTGCCCAGCTGCTGCTTCTTGCTCAGGTTACTGCAGCCGATCTTGCTGGGTCCTGCCTCCTGTTCTTTCCCCTTTCTCCCAGGAAGCCACAGGGACTGCCACCCGATGCAGCTCCTGCCACATCCTCTTTTGAGACCCCACAGTCCTCACAGTCTCTGCAAGTTTCTTCCCAGATTAAAACCACCCACAGAGTGCTGGTTCAGACACTGAGTTGGGAAAAACCCAGACTCTCCTCCCAAGACTCTCCTTTCCTTTTACATTTCTGACCCTTCTGCTCAGCAAACGTGTGGCTTTCCCCCCACCAAGGAATTTTCTGTGACACCAGCTGGTGTCCCACTATTTAGCTACATTAGACCCTACCTACCTGGAGATAGCATGAAGGGCCCAGCGCCACGAAGACTGCCCCCACCTCAGATGCCAATCAAAAGTAGTAGGTCCCCAGGTTATTCACAACTGCCATCTTGTTGGGGTTTCTAGCCTCTCTCCCACTGGTCCTGCTCACGGTCAGGACTACAGCCCTTTGTGTTATAAGCTCTTTCTGTTGCAAGCTCTTTCCCTAACCCTCTGAGGCAATGGAGGGAAAGAAAGGGAGAGAGAGACATGCCCCAACAGGCGAAGCAAGGGAGGTAAGCGCCGACTGTCTGCCTGTGGCCACAGCCTCCGGCGCTCACCGCCGCGCCGCTCGCTGCCGCCGCCACCGCCGGAGACAATCAGACGTGACGGGAAGTTCACTCAAAGGAAGAACTCGTTTATTGGTGCTCAGGGCACGGGATATATAGGGTGAAGTCTCTCCTGATTGGTTACACCTATGCTAATAAGGCGACTTTCAATTTTCCAATCATACACACAGTTGCGCGCATGCGCAGCTGTCTCTGATGTAAGGAGCGGACCGGAGTGGGCGCAGCTAAACCCCAGGGGGCTTTCAGCAGCCACCCCTGCAGCGCTGCTGAGTTCTCAGTGGCCATCTTTGGCGTGGCTGAGTTTTCAGCGGCCATCTTTGGCATGGCTGAGATTTAATTCAAAGGTAGTTCTCAGCAGCCACCCTCGTGGCGAGGCTGAGATTCAAAGGCAGTTCCCCACACCATCTGACTTGGCTACACATCAGGGGTTCCTAGGACCTCCTCCCACTTCGATGATTATTTGCCAGAGCAGCTCACAGAACTCAGGGAAACCTAACATTTATCAGTTTATTAAAGGATATGATAAAGGATACAAATGAACAGCCAGATGAAGAGCTACATGGGGAGAGGCCTGGGAGGGTCCCTAGCACAGGAGTTGAGCATGTCACCCTCCAGGTACGTGGTTGTGCTCACCAACCTGCAAGCTCTCCCAACCTCATACTATTGGGATTTTTATGGAGGCTCCCTTGTGTAGGCGTGGTTAATTATTAAGTCCATTTTTAGCCCCTCTCCCTTCTCTAGAGAAGTTGGAGGGACTGCAAAGCCCAAGCTTTTAACTATGGTGTGGTCTTTCTGATAACCAGCCCCCACCCAGAGTAGCCTCATTAAAACAAAGGATGTTCCTAGTGCTCTTATTACTTAGGAATTTACAAGGATTTTAGGAGCCTTGTGTTAGGGACAGGATCAAAGACAACTATAATTTTTTCTCTTATTTCACAGACACTGCATTTCAGTCACATAAATATCTTTTTTTTTTGTCTTTTTTTATTTTGGTATCATTAATATAAAAGCACATGACCAACATTGTGCTTACTAGATTCCCCCCATTATCAAATCCCCACCACATACTCCATTACAGTCACTGTCCATTAGTGTAGTTAAGATGCTAGAGTCACTGCTTGTCTTCTCTGTGCTATATACTGCCTCCCCCGTGCCCCCCCACACATTATGTGTGCTAATCGTACTGCCCCTTTTTCCCCCTTATCCCTCCCTTCCCACCCACCCTCCTCAGTCCCTTTCCCTTTGGTAACTGTTAGTCCATTCTTGGGTTCTGTGAGTCTGCTGCTGTTTGGTTCCTTCAGTTTTTGCTTTGTTCTTATACTCCACAGATGAGTGAAATCATTTGGTACTTGTCTTTCTCCACCTGGCTTATTTCACTGAGCATAACACCCTCCAGCTCCACCCATGTTGTTGCAAATGGTAGGAATTGTTTTCTTCTTATGGCTGAATAATATTCAATTGTATATATGTACCACCTCTTCTTTATCCATTCATCTACTGATGGGCACTTAGGTTGCTTCCATTTCTTGGCTATTGTAAATAGTGCTGCGATAAACATAGCGGTGCATCTGTCTTTTTGAAACTGGGATCCTACATTCTTAGGGTAAATTCCTAGGAGTGGAATTCCTGGGTCAAACCATATTTCTATCACATAAATATCTTTTAATTCCCTGGCCCCACAGTGCTCCTCCTCCAGTCACTGGTATGTGCTTTTCTACCTGACAAGTACCTTTGTCCCTTTGCTAACTGCTCAGATCTCTGCTTCCATGCCAATTAGGGGCCATGCAAATGAAACTCAGAGCTTCTGGTGAGGGAGCCCACTCTTCCAACACCAGGTAAGATACTAAAAGAAAACATGTAAGAGACACAGTAAGGATATTAAGCAGCAATGAAGTCTCCATGGAGCAGCAGGAAGTAAAGCAAAGTGGGTGTGGGGTCCTCCAGTTAAGGCCTTCGGGGACCACTCAGGAATCTGGCCTCAATCCAAAACCAGAGTCACAGTAGTTCCCACCCTACTTGCCAAAAAATCTGCTGACAAGTGCTGCCAGGGATGAGCAAGCTGCTTATCTGGAGTATTAGTTTCCTGCAGCTGCCATAACAATTGCCACAAGTGTGGTGGCTTAAAACAACATAATCCATTTCCTTATAGTTCTGGAGGCCAGGAGCTCTTCGGCTGACTACCATTTTATTTATTGCTTTTGTCTCTTCGCAATTTATCCTGAGACATGGGTGAGCAGAGGCTATAAAACCTCTAAAAGGGCATTCCTAATTCATGATTTCCTTTCTAAAAGTCGCCAATAGATAAGAGCAAAGGAGTCCAAACAATCAAGTCACAAAATGTGAATGAACACCTGGAAGTGCCCCAACCTCAACAGAAATGAGAACCCCAAACTCAGGTTGAGGTGTGGTAACAAGAGCTGCTGGGAAGGGAATTTTGTTACAAAAGGAAAGCCGCTGGGCGATGTATAACGACAGCCTGGATCATCAAGACTATGAGTCCAGAAATCTCATCACTGAGAACATCTAACAAGTTTTAAGGATAAACATGTTGATCACAAGACAGTAAAAAAAAAGAGAGAGACATAGCCTAAGCTTTAGTGTGACAGCGTTAAGACAAAGACATTTTGTGGGACATAAGACTGTAGGAAGATATAATAGCCTTGATTACTTGTGCCTACAACAGACAGCATAGCAAAGATATAGAGCAAAGACTTACTGAGTAAAAACACAGCAAAAGGTATATAAAGCAAAGACATAAAGGAAATATGAGAAAAACCACATGGGAAACTTCACCCCACATCTTAGAATTTGACTGATCAAGTAGACAAATTAGGATATAAAAGTTTGTTATTTAAATGTAACATCAAGCTGGGTTATGCACATAGGTAGTCATCTACACCCTTCTGTCTACAGTCAAATGTTTGGACTACACAGGGTAACCAACAGTACCGTCCCCATTTGTGGACGAGGAAACCAAGGCAGGAAATGCTGAGTAAAGCTCAGCCAAGGCCTTCTCGATGTGGAGTATGAAGCCAAGAGGCTCAGCAGCCCAGGGCCAAGCGCACTGCCTTCCGGGCTCTTGGCCTTCCTGGCTGGTACACCCGTGCTCTCTTTCTCAGCATCCGGTGGCCAGCCTATCAGCCACTCTCACTTGGGTGCTCTGCACAATCTGCCCCATGCCACCAGCCACCCGCTCTGCCTGCCCTGCTGGTTTCTGACTCCTGAGCGTTATGACATCCACTCCATCTACACCCCTACAGCATTAAGTCCACGCTCTCACCCTACCTTCCCGCCCCCTCACCCTTAGCCTCTCTGTGCAGGTGAAACCTGCCTCTTAATTCACTCTAACCAGTGACCCTGGACACCTTCACCTTCCAGCACACCGGTTCCTCTAAGCCAGCACCCTCCCAGGTGGCTCCCTTGAACTTCTCAGGGGAGAGATTTTCCCCTCTGGTCAAGGAACTCCTGTGTCCCAGTGCAGAACCTCCCACTCTCAAGTGCCCTGCTCTTAGCCTCAAGTACCTGCTCCTCTCAGCTGAGCCCTGACTAGTGGCCAAACTCGCAGTTTCCCCTTCCTCAACCTGTCCTCTCACTCCTCACTACACACAAATGTGCACTATATCCAAGAAGGCTGCCCAAGGCTCTTACTCTGACACAACTGCCACCCCAGGCCAACTGCCTACAGAGGAGGTCCATTTCCTCCCTTTGATCCTTTCCTTCCTGTCCAAAGGCATCCAAGGGAAAGGGCTGGGAATACCACTCTGCAGCCAGACCACCTGCTGTCAAAGTCCCACCTCCACCATTTGCCTCTATAGGACCCTGAACAGGCACCTTAGCCTCTTGAGACCTCAGCTTCCTCACCTGTAGACATCTGGGAGAATAGCAGGCCCTGCCTCATGTTGCCTTTAAATCTGGGGAGAGGAAATCCCAGGGCAAAATACCTCTAAAACCGAAATCAGTCAAAGGGAGAAATAAAGTTTAAAACCCATTTATTGCTTACAAACTGCAGTCCGGGGCCATTTCTCTTTCCTGCTCCAGTAGAAGCATGCCTAACCTCTCAGGTTCAGATAAATGCTTGGTCGCCCAGGTAATTACCCACTGACACGGAGATGGACTACTTGTCTCCACCCCTGAGGAACGCCTATTGATAGATGCACTAAAGCCAGGCAAGATATTCTGGTAATATTACAATTTTACCCACAGTGCCACTGTGAGAGTAAATGAGTTGTATTTATAGAGCTTAACACCGTACTGACACACAATAGGGACACAGCAGATTTAGTCATATCGATTCCACTTGGACATAAAACACTCTTCCCTCCCTCATGCTGGACCCGGGAGGGGGCCTGTTTTGCAGGGGCCTCTCTGGCTGGAGGGCAGATCGCCGCCTTTTCTCCTTCCTTTTCTAGTATTCTCTTTCCCTGCCTATGAGGTGGGATTTCAAGGGCTGCCCAGGTTTCACGCCGAGCCCAGAGAGCCCCCCAGCCTCCCTCCCACTGCCACATCCAGCAGGGACTCCAACCCAAGACCAGGAATTCCTTACCTTCCCTGCACTGTGGTTTCCACCCTGGCTCCTCACCAGAAATGGAAATTCAAAGTCCTCCTCGGCTCCTTCCACTCCTTGGTACTCCCTCTCGCACTGAGTTATTTTCACAGCTAGACGCTTCTCTCTCCTGAGGCTCTGTGAAATCCAACCCTAAGCCTTCAGCACAGGACAGCACTCCTGCTCTCCAACCTCTTCTCTCCCCCAGCCCCTAACCTGGGGCATCGGTGTACACAGCCAATGTGGGCCCCTAACATGCTGGACCCGGAGTTTGCCGATGCTGTTTGCTCTGCCTGGACTGCCCCTATTCTTCGTTCCCTTGGAAAACGTACGCTTTTCCTACAAACTGAGTTCAAAGTTCACTTACCAGTGGGAGAAGTCATGTTGGTGTTCTGGGGCTGGGGTGGCATCTGGGGTACGAGAGGCCCCACTTGCTTGGACTTTGTCAGAAAGCTCTGGGCTACCGCCTCCTGCAGAGAGCTCCCCCTGGGGTTGGTGGCGCGAAAGAACTAGGAGAGAGAGAGCAGACGTGAGGCTAGGCCCGAGTGGACAGCCGCGGACCCCGAGCGCCGGCCTGCAACCCTCTACACCGGCTGGCCACTCACAAGATGCTGCCCTGGACCCAGGGCCTCCCTTGCGGCTGGACAGCTTCAACGAAACCAGCCCCTGCCCTGTCCTCAAATAAGGCCAGACCCCGCCGGGCTCTGCTGCAGGAATGGCCCTGACCAGACGGGCTCCCGCCCGGTTTCCCCCGCCGCAGGGATTTGAATCCCACAGGCCCCTGCGCGGCCCGGCACGAGAAACCCCGCCCAGCCCCACTCCCTCCCTCTGCGCAGCCCCCGTCTCTTCGGCAGGGTCTAGCCCCGTCCTCCAAACCACTCCGCTCGCCTCTGATCCTCGGGGCCGCGTCCCGGAGGCTGACGTCAGCGGCGCGCGCGGGGCAATGGCGGCGCTTCCGGTGGACGGCGGAAGGCGCGCACCCAGAGCAGTGAACTACAACTCCCGCGAGGCAGCGCGGCGTCGGCGGCCGTTGTCCTTGGGCGCCGCGGTCTGAGGCTCGGTGTTGGCGGGTCGTGTCTCCCCTTTGCAGCTGCCCCTGTTTTGGTTTAGAGTTGCTTTCTTGAGGCTCTGCTCCTTGGCGCGCGTCTGCCCTTAGGACAGGACCATGGGCTTAGGCAGAGTAGGGTCTAACCTCGGAAAAAAACAAAGCAAGATAATCCATTGTGGCATTTGTTTTGGCCGGCTGGGGGGGGCGCCCACCTTATATTTTTACTTCACCCAGGTGCTGCCTTTCCTCCTCCGGCCCTAATCAAGTGATTTGCAACCTGGGCGCCTCCAACATTCAGCAGGAGCCCTTCCATAAAGCAAAGGGGTTGTTGGAACCCAGATTAAGGTCCTCTGTGAAAGCAGAAAGTACCGACGACCAGGAAGTGCAGTCCAGCTCACGGAATGGATCCTGCCCTGGTTTCCTGTCAGACACTCAAGCGAGATAGCCTCGGGGGACGGGCAAAGGGTCGAAGCCATTCCCTCCCATTGTGAGGTTCCCTGGTCACTGCTCGCTCTTCCCAGGGGCGTGTAGGAGTTGTAAGGAGGTTCTGGGTCAATGGCACTATTGTGCTCACTGTTCAGAGCACTTACCTCCACAGCTGGATTCTCCAAAGGATTTTCTAAGTCCCCTTCCCGGGAACTACTGAGCCCTTACTGGTAAAGTCCCTGGGGAACCCAAGAATGATAGAAAGTGTGGTTTTCTCACACTTTTCTAGAAATAATTTGCAGGAAGCAGGTAGCACTTAGCTTCTTCTCCCTCATCTTTCTGAAATCCTCAGACAAAGAAGGTAAATAGTCTATAGGCTTCTATTTTTTTCTTTTGGATTGTTTTTATTTGTTGTCAAGTAATTATCACAGAAACACTTAAATATTTCTAAATGCAAAAAATCAAATCAAATATCTATCCATTCCACTTTTATTCTTGTCCATGTGCAAACATAATTTAATATGACAGCACAATCATGTACATCATGTATTTTTCACTTCACATCATAGTTACATTTTGTTGAATCTACATAAAACAGAAACTACTCTTGGACCCAGTTGAGAAAATGTCTAAGTAAAGAATAACATAATGTTAAATTTCTATGTACTATTTCAATGTGTCAATAATATAGCAGTTCTCTGAGGGGAGGGGCAATTTTTCCCACATTAGTGTTTATATTATTCATTTTCTTGTCCTTGAAATAGTTATTTCTCAGATTTAAGCCTCAGGGCTATTTAAAGAACACTGGCTGGTCAACTTTCACAGACCTGTGTCATAACAACAAAGAATGAAAAATATGTCATTACCTTAAAAAATTGTTGCCTAAGACTTTCTTCAGGAATGAGTCTTCTCATGTCCAGACAAGGGTAGGGCATTGCCTGGAAGCCTTTCCACACGCATTATATGGACAGGGTTTCCCTGCCACGGTGTTCTCTGGTGTTTCATCAGGTCAGACAGTCTGCTGAAAGCTTTTCCTCACTCATTCCATTCATGTGGCTTTTTGCCCATGTGACTTTTTTGATTCACAGTAAGAGCTCTGTCTAAAAGATTTCCCACATTGACTACACTTACAGGAATTCTCTGCAATACAAGTTATTTGATGTTCAATAAGGTGAGAATTCTAATACACTGAAAGCTTTGCCACACTTGTGTCACTCAAGAGGTTTCTCTCCAGTGTGAATTCTCTGGTGTGCAACAAAGTGAGAACTCCAACTGAAGCCGTCTTTAGTACAAATTCTTTGATGTGCAGTAAGGACAAAGCTCACAAAGATTTCCTACACGGACTACATACATAAGGCATCTCTCCATGAGGCTTTCTTTGATGTACATTGAAATCGAGGATTTGACTGTAATATTTCCCATCCGATCACAACAGAATGATTTTTCTTCAGTGTGAGTTTTCTGATACCTGAGTGGTTGAGGCCTCCTACTGAAAGGTCTCCCATATCCATGGTATTTTATGGGTCTCTCTCCAGTATGAATTATGTAATGTCTAACAGGTTGGGAGGGATGGCCAAGACTTACAGTGTCTATTACATTCAGAGTTTTTCTTGGGTATGAGTTCTTTAGACTGCTGATTAAATTTTACTGATAAATTTCCTGAAATTGAAGCATTCTTGCATTCCTGAAATAAATTGGTCATAGTTTCATTCTTTTGACACATGGCTGGATTTGGTTAAATAATTTATGTTCAACTTATGTATTTATACTCATAGATAAGGCTAGGTGATAAGTTTATCCTTTATACTATCTTTATCAGATGTGAGAATTACATTATCTTCATTTAATAATTTGTGAGGCTGTCCCTTTTTTTCTGAGGTAGAATTGTTTAACGTTTGGAATTGTTTATTCCTTAAAAGTTAGATTCCAAGTTAGCCTTAAACTCTCCTGGGCTTTGTGCCCATGTCTCTTCCACGGAAACTGTTCTATTTGAGTTTTCTGTTTCTTCTTGGGTCACTTTTGTTCATTTATATTGGGAAAATTTCCATAGAGTTCTGTGTAATAGTCTTAAAATTCTTTTACTCTTTTCTGAACCTGCAGTTGTCCACTTTATTTATGATATTTTTGTCTTCTCCCAGGTCAGGCTAGTGAGGGGTTCATCTATTAATCTTTACAAAGAACCAGCTTTTAGACTTATTCCTTCCTTTCCATTTGCTATTTCATTAGCTTTGGCTTTAACCTTAAATAACTTTAATAAATTTCTACTTTACCTTTGGCTTATTGTGCTGTTTTCCAATACCTTAAGAGAAAAAACTAATTCTTTTGATAATTTCACTTCAGTAATATAAACATCAGCCCACATACCAACGAGTGCTGAGGCAGGGGTATCGAGGGCATCATGGAACCACGTTCCTTCCGCCTTCTGTTGTCTGTTGTCCCTGGCTGCACCTCACACTAGACCATAGTCTTCTCACGATAGCTGCTACACACGCAGGGTGTCACATCCACATACAAGGATGTACAAGGGATGAAGTATCAGGTTTTTTCCCCTCTCTCCCGCCGGTCCTGCTCTCGGTCAGGACTACAGCTCTTTGTGTTACAAGCTCTTTCTGCGACCCTCCGAACCAGCGGAGGGGAGGAAGGCAGGGAGAGAGGCTCGCCCCGATAGGCAGAGCAAGGGAGGTAAGCGCCGGCTGTCCGCCCGTTCCCGCAGCCTCCGGAGCTCGGCGGCACCACCGCTTGCAGCCGCTCCAGCCTCTGCTGCCGCCGCCGCTGGCCGCTGGCCGCTGGCCACTCGCCGCTGGCCGCCCCTTTCCCCGGAGACAATCAGACGCGACAGGAAGTTCACTCGAAGGGAGAACTCGTTTATTGGGGCTCAGGACATGGGATATATAGGGTGAAGCCTCCCCCCATCGGTCACCTATGCTAATAAGGTGACTTTACTTTTCCGAATCAGGCACAGAGCTGCGCGCCTGCGCAGCTGTCTCTGATGTAAGAAGTGGACCGGAGTGGGCGCAGCTAAACCTCAGGGGGCTTTTGGCGGCCACCCCTGCAGCGCGGCTGAGTTCTCAGTGGCCATCTTTGTGGCATGGCTGAGATTCAAAGGCAGTTCCCAGCGGCCACCCTCGTGGCGAGGCTGAGATGCAAAGGCAGTTCCCCACAATGAAGAGATAACTGAGTCTTCTAAATTGTGCACAAACCTTTAGCAAAACCTGCAAGTGCACCTCCTCTCATGCTCGATGCGAGAACTGGACATGGGCCAACAACTTTGTGGAAGTTGGAAAGACAGGTATGAGGGTCAGCCTTCTGGCTGCCATATTACTATAACCTATTTTGATTTCTTGTTCAGAATTTGGGCTTCTAAACACTGATGGAGGTAAAAGTTACCCAGTAGTCTGGCTGAGGGCTTGGCACAGTTTTCTCTTGGATTCCCTATAATCAGTTGTACATAGTCGTTTATACCTTGCTGTCACACTTCTACTGGAATAAAATATATCCTGCTACTACATGTACGACTATTCCTGGAATCCACATCTTCATACACGACCATCATCACCCACACCCAGATCCAGAAATCAACAAATTGCTTCTGCCTGCTGAGTCAGCTTCTGACCATCTCCTTTCCTTGAATCCCATTTTCCTTCCATCTCTGGGCCCTGTTCCTTTGCTGTTCTTCCCCATAAGTCCCATGAATCTAATTCTAGACATAAATATCCCCCCCAGCCAACTTTTTTGTGTCCCTTGAGGAATTGTTTCAAACTTGACACTAGCCTCCAGTAAGTCTTCACATATGCAAATTGTCCTGAGTGATGTTGGAAGTGGTGGCAGTTGTGGGTGAGGAAGAGCTAGGAAAGGGGTGAAGACTGTGTGCTTTGATAGTTGCAGATCCCCAGTAGCTGGGCATCCTCCCACTCATCCCCTGCTCTGAAAAGCCCCACTGTCATCACTAAAGTCCTGTTTCATTCTGACCCTTTCAGATAGCCAGGAAGATCTAACCCCTTTGTGTTCCAGCCTTCACCTTTTATGTTCATTGGCAACATTTTTCCAGCTAAAACCTAAGTCCCTGGGGCTGGTGGGTGATTCCCATAAGGACAATGAATTCTCTTCTGCAGGCATTGAAGGTTGGCTCATATGGCAAGTTACTAAATGCATGTGCATCTCCCCGCTCTGCCTCTCACCAGCTGTGAATGCTGAGGCAGGGGCCACCCTTGTACCCTCACTCCAAAACATCTGCGGGCCCCACCAGAATCCCCAGTATGTGGTCCAGCCATCTTTTCACCCATTATCCCCAGCACGGTTTAGGTTCATCACAATGTTCCCTCACCCTTCTCTCCTTCCAGCATAGTTTTTGGATGAAATCCCAACTTAAATGTCCATCAACTGATGAACTGGATAAACAAAATGTGCTCTATCCATACAGTGGAAAAGGAACGAAGTATTGACCCATGCTACAAAATGGATGAGACTTGAAGACATTAAGCTCAGTGAAAGCCAGACACAGAAGGCCACATATTGTATGATTCCATTTGTATGAAATGTCCAGAATAGGCAAATCCATAGACAGAAATTTGAGTGGTTGCTAGGGGTGGGTGAAGAAAAAATAGTGACTGGTAGTGGGCACAGGGCTTCTTTTGGGGTGATAAAAATGTTCTGGAATTAGCGGTGATGACTGCACAACTTGGTGAATAAAAGTCACTGAATTCTATTATTTAAAAGAGTTTAGTAAGTTTTAAGAAGTCCCACTCTGAGTTAAGTCCAAATCTCTCTTCATCCACACACGGGCATCTTAAGGAAGCTGGTCCAATACACAACCATGCCAACAAGCTTGCCTTTCCACAAGTGGCCCCCAAACCTCAGGGGTCCTGGGTGAGCTGCTCAGCAAGCCCACTCTCATCCACTCGACCCCCTTTGGGGATGATTTCTCTCTCACTGCTGACATCCCACAGCCTGGTCAGTTTCTGATGACAGTTTCTCATCTCCCTGAGGAAACAGAAGCCCCCAGCATCCTCTGTGACCTCATCTCATGGAAGCCACATGACCTGACTTCTGGCAACCTTACTGGGTGAAGACACAAGCCCAGCCAGATCCTAGGAAGGAAGGTATGGCAAAGAATTTGTTGTCACATTTGAAACCGCCACAGATGGGAGAACAGTCAGTTCACCTCTAGTGGCCACCTTCTGGCAACAGAGTGACATTTCAGGATTAAGTGACAGCTTGAGGACGCCTATGGGTGGTCTTCAGCAGCAGGGCCAGGCACCACGGTGAGGGCCCTCCCTAAGTGAATGAGCAGGACTGCATCACCAAGACTTGGAGGAGCTGATGTTCTCCGTGGAAAACAGCTCCTTCTCCTCTGGGAACATCTCTGGCTGTCTAGTGGGAGGGCAGCAGGAACCTGGGCAAGTTCTTCAGCCCTAGATGCTCTCACCTCTCAGAGGAGCTAATATGTGCCTCCATCAGGTTGTGGAAATGATTAAATGTGACGTAGAAGCCACTAGCCCTGTGTTGGATGCATAGAAAGCAAGAGGGCTGCTGGTGTGCCCTCATCCTCCAGGCACCTGGCCACCGGCCTGTCTGTTTGTCTGCAGGCCCATTCACTTCTGCAGAGCAAGGAGTGAGGTGCTCCCACCCCAGAAGGCATGGCTGAGCCTTGTCCTGTCAGCAGGACCCAAAGGCTGAGTCTGGAAGAAGGCAGGGATGGGCTGTGGGCTGTGTGACCTGGAGAAAGAATTTTAATGTTATCTCACATGAAACATGGGCATCAAACACACACGCCTGTATTGCATCTTGTTGCTTAAGTTGGTGATGGGCACCCGGCCATACCTGGTGTCCCTTAGGCAAAGCGGAAATGGGAGGCCAACAAGCCCCACACTTGCCTGGCGTTTCCTGCCCTCTAGGCCTTCAACGGTCCCTAGAGTTTCTCATCCAGCAGCTGACTCCACCTTGATAACCACGCCGTAGGAACGGAATGACCCACGCATGCCCACTCACTCGGAATCTTGGGCTACAGGGCTGTGGCCTTGCACGGATCTGCTAGAACTGGTCTGACAATCTCCTTCCTTCTGTTGTCATGTTGCTTATTTTAAATGTCAGATCATCAACGAAAAGATTTTAACTGAATTGCTGGGAAAAAGCACTCACAGATTCTACCATAGAAATATACTTTATTTATCCATGTTCTCTTTTAATCCTTGTCCATATGCATAAATATTCATCACAAATACATCAGTGCACAGACTTTCTGGTACCTGGCTTTTTAAACATACATCATAAGCATTTTCAGGTTTCCCTAATATCAACTCTTGGTGACCAAATGAACAAATAATTACAACAAAGCAACTGAGTAAAAAGTGTAAATCTGTTTCCAATTGTTGGATTTATTAGCAACAACTCGCCACCAGTCTTCCTGTTCACTTATATGCAGGGCGGCCTCTGTGGCCTTGGGAGAGCATCACCACGCCGGCTCTGAGCCCCAGCTAGGCCCACTGCAGGACGGTGCAGGACCGAGCCGGAAAGGCCCAGTCTCCTCCGCCCGCTTGAGAGCTAGGCGGCGGGCTGTTTCTTCTTGCACTTCACCCCACTGTGTGTCTTCTGATGCCCGATGAGATGCGAGCTCTGGGTGAAGGCCTTCCCGCACCTGTTGCACAGATAGGGGCGCTCCCCGGTGTGTGTCCTCTGGTGCCTGATGAGGTGGGAGCTCTGGCGGAAGGCTTTCCCGCAGTCCTGGCACGGGTAGGGCTTGGCCCCCGTGTGCGTCCTCAGGTGCTGGGAGATGGCCGAACGGTCATTGAAGGTGCGGCCACACTCCCGACATTCGAATGGCCTCTCCCCGGTGTGAACTCTCTGATGCTGTGTGAGGGAGGAGCTCTGCACGAAGGCTTTCCCGCAGTCCCCACACACGTAGGGCTTCTCTCCCGTGTGGATTTTCTTATGCACAGAGAAGTATCTTGGGTTCCGGAATGTTTTACCGCACTCGCTGCATCGGCAGACTTCGCTCCCTTTGTGAATCCTCGTGAACGTGATCTGCTGAGGGCCACGGCAGAAGGTCCTGCCACAGCCACCGCTGTCCCGGGCTTTCTTCCCCTTGCGGCTCTTCTGATGAATGTTTACCCGGGGATTACACGTCACCTTTTTAAGCCGGGAGCTACGGGTGCGTAAGCGTTTCCCAGCGAGAGTCTTCTGCAGTGGGACATGGCCTCTGTCAAGGGCAGTGGCTGCCTGGGGCTGGGAGCTTTCACAGTGCAACTTCTGGGGGAGGGACTTTTCCTGAGGAAGCACCACTTGTTTCAGTGCTGTGTCCAAGACTTCTGGGGCCCCGGCTGGCAAGATGCCTCTCGAGGTAGAGGACCAGGCGCCATCCTTTGGGAACTCCTCCACTTTCAGGTCTTGGGCTGGTTCTTCCTCAGGTATGTTAGACTTTGGAGTTAACTGTTTGCTTTCTAGTGTAGCTTCCCACCCTGCAAGAAACCAACAGATGTGGACACCACAGAGATTAAAGTGCTGAAAAAAGTTTACAGTGTGACATATGAGGTATTCAAAAGTTAGAGGACTTTTTTTCCAAGTATGCTCATGCAACCTGGGAAGAGACTGAGAAGCAGTGAGGCAGCAGAGGGGCCTGGAGATCAAGGGGCAGGGCAGTCTCCCAGCTCTCTGAGTTCTCAATCTTGGGGTAGATGGCAGATCCGTCCTTCACTGGCCCCACAACGACCACCCCTCCAGATCCACAGGCCAGTTAAAGGACAGCTTGATGCAAGGAACTCTTGAGGGCATGCCCGGTGCTTGTACTGGGCCCAAAGAAGGCACAGCCCCAACTCAAGACCCCTGTGGAACCCAGTCCTACAAGAATGGAGTGGCTGGTGGGGGTGCGGCCTTACCCACAGAGACCAGGTGTCCGAAGGTCTCCAGCATCACGTCGTGGTACTCGGTCCTCTGCGAAGGGCCCAGCAGCCCCCACTCTTCCTTGCTGAAGTCCACGGCTATGTCCAGGAAGGTCACTGGTTCCTGCAATGCACACTTTGTGTCTGCCCAGCAGGACAGTCAGGAAGTTGTGGACTGGGACAGGAGGCAGGCTGGCTGGGACACTGGTGCAGGGGGTGCCCCGACTTTGGGGGTTTGCTTGGAAATGCTGCCTTGGGGCCCAGAAGAGGTCCAAAGAAAACCAGAGACAGAGTACCTACCTCATGAAGCTACAAGTGCCACAATAAACCACTTCCATCCTACCCACATCTGCAGCAGCTCACGTTTCCCCACAGGAGACACCCCAGCCAGGCCCCACCCCACCTTTGTGGACAGGGCTGCCTGGGGGCGGGGCGAGCACCCAGGCTGTGAGTGGTCCTATCTGAGGATCTGACCATGACTCCAGGTCGAAGGAGCCTGTCTACCGACTCTACCTGCAGCTGGGCGGCATTCCGCCCTCCAGGGCAGCCTGCTTGAGAAGGGACAGGAGAACAGACAGGGGCGTGATTCCTCCCATGGCCCGAGGCCCTGAGTACAGCCCTGCCCAAAGCCCGCCCAGACCCCTCACTGCCGAGAGCCAACAGTCACTCCTGTGCTGAAGCCGCCTGCAGGCCACCTGCAGCAGAAACAGCCCTGACCATGGCCACAGCCACCCCATTCGCTCCGCCACACTCAGCCACACAGGGCTAGTCCGGCTCTGTCCACAGACCGTCTTCAGTCCTAGACACCTAGGTTGCTGGTGAAGGACCAGGACTTTCAGTTCCAACCATGACCACAGGGCTGACCGTCCATGTGTGTGGCTGTAAACACACGGCCCCTCCCTGCTGCCTGTCGCCCTGCCACCTGCCCTTCTTGGTCTCTGGCAAAAGCCCCAGTGGCTGGAGGGCAGGCCTGGTCCCTGGGGGGTCTCAAGGTGGGCCCCCCTCACAGGCGGCAGTGTGACCAGAGGAGGATGGGTAACTCTCCTCACTCACCTCAGGCGGCACCTTCGCTGGCCAGACAGTCACATCCTCCTCTTCCTCTGGCTGAGCTGTGGTCTCGGGAGGGCAGGGGGCGCCCTCGGTGGGAAATGCTGGGAGGAGAGTCAGCGCGGAGTCACCGGCATGGGGCCGTGCCTCCCACAAGGCACAGTCTGTCCCTGGGGACCCTGGACCCCAGCACACCCACGTGCCCCTCACCGAGGGCGCCGCCGGCTCTTCTCACAACTCGGGTCCCCACTGGGCTGCTTACTTGTGCCCAAATCTCCACACCTGAATGGCCCACCATCGCCTCTACTGCTGAGACCCCCAGTCCCAGCCCAACCCTCTCAAGGACTGTTCTGGATCTTGGCCTCCTCTGAGGCAGCTGCCTCATCTGTGCATCCAGTTCAGTGGCTGGCCTCAGACCTCGTCAGGCGTGAGGAGCCCCATCTCTGGCCTCTGAGTCCTCCATCCCTCTGCTACCCTGTGGAGGGCGGGACTTGCTCTAGCTCCCAGCCCCACCCGCTCTCCCAACACACACCCATCTTAATGCAATTTTTACCAAGTTTTCTCCACCTTAGAAAACGGCTGTCTGGCCTTACAGCCCCTCTCAACCACAGCTCCTTCATGACAGCTTTCCTCATTGTCCCCACATGGTCCCCAGGCTTCCATAATGACGAGTCCAGCCCCACTGGCAAGGGGGACATATGAGGTGACCAGAGATGAAGAGGGGGTGCACAGCCAGCCAATTAGAGCCAAAAAGTCTTTTGTTGGAACACTTAGGAAACAAAGTCCCCTGCAGGGAGGCCCCCACATGGAAAGAGCCTGCCTGTGGGTGGAGCCAAGAGGCCAGCACAGAGAACAAGTCCTGAGAACACTACCAGAGCCCCTGGGTTGCAGCCATGCCTGAAACTAGTCACCCTGGGACTTTCTCAATGGATTCTTCTCCCTTGGCCATTCTGGGCAAGGCTTTGTGGCAGACACACCCGAGAGTCCCGGTGAACACTGACCACAAGGCAGGATTCTCTGGAAGGCCTCTTCCTGTCCCCTCTGTAATACTAATTGACTTCATTCAGTCCCAAGGTGTTAAACACAGGAGAGACTCACTGACTCTCACCTCATGAGCTCCACAACTGTCTCCTCAGTACCTGTATTAGTTTCCTGTTGCTGCTCTAACAAATTGCTGCAACAGTACAGATTTGCTTTCTCTCCACTCTGGAGGTCACAAGCCTCACTGGCTACATCAAGGTGTGGGCAGGGCTGCGCTCCTTCTGGAGGCTCCGGGGAGGGGCTGCTCCTTGCCTTTCCCAGCTTCCAGAGGTCGCCTTAGATACCTGGCTCATGGCCCTTATCTCACCTCATATCTCCTCTGACCCTCACCCTCCTGCCCTGTGACTACCTTGGGCCCACCCAAATAACCCAGGATCAGCTCTCCATCTGAAGATCCTTAACTTAGTTGAATCTGCAAAATCCTTTTTGCCATGTGAGGCAGCATATTCAGAGATTCAAGGGACTAGGATGTGGACACCTTTGGGGGCTGCTCTCCTGCTGACAGCAGTGCCCCAGGCTCAGCTGTGTGAAAAGACAGCGCACGCTACTTGCCACCCTACTCCCTCCCACACCTGCTTCTCCAGGAAGCCCTGTCCTCTGTATCCCATCATCCACCCCTGCGTCCCCCCACTCCCTCAATCACAAAAGTCCATCAGTCATTCATTTGCTCTAGAAACATCTTCTGGGCACCCACAGAATCTGGGCGCCAGCACAAACCTGAGCAAAGAAGAAACATCTGTGCTTCACGGAACTCGGCTGGGCAGAGATCAAGTCTCATGGAGTCTCACTCCCAAATCCATCCCATACACGGGACACGGGCTTTCTCCCCAGCCCACCACTCCTGCCCACGCCACCACTCCTCTCAGTAGGAGCATGACAGCTCTGGGTGGCCCGTCTGCTTCTGGTCTTGCCGCTGTTCTCAGTGCACCACCCGCAGCACATCACAACCGGGTGAGGCTTTAAAGCTCACTGAGATTGTGCCGCCGTCTCCTAGAACTCTGGGACTGGTTCCCCCTGCTTCGGAGCACTTCCCATTGCTTGAGGACAGCATGAAAACCCTGCCAGTCCAGGCCTCTGCTCCTTTCTACTGCCACCCAATTTCTCTGGCTTTTGACTACTATGCAGCCATCGCTCCCAACATGGCCTTCACAGGTGATGCTCCCCCTGCCTGGCACATCCTTCCTTCCCTTCTGAGTTCTGCTCTGTTCCAGGTGTCAGCTACAACTTGCCTCCAGGAAGCCCCACCAGGGCCCAACCCCTCTGAACCCCACCATTGCCACAGGCACATCCATTTGTCAAGTTCTGGTCTTTCCTGCCTAAACCCAAAGCTTGTTGAGCTCCTGAGTTCAGGGTCCTGTCCTTCCGGGTCACTTTATCCACAACCGCCCAAGCCCAAGGTCGTGACATTAGGAGGGGCTCTAGGGATACACCTGTGTGACTGAAAGGGGCAGGAATCCCCAAGGGCTTGTTAACGCAGTGTGAGGCCCCAGCCCCGGGTTCCAGGAGCTCTGAGGTGAGGCCTTCATTTCCACGAATGGGACCTTGCTCCAAGTCCTTGATCTATGAGCAGTGGCAGGAACATCAGCAAGGAAGTGCCCTGAGCTCAGATTCCGGGAACTCACGGGTGAGGCAAGTGCCCTTAGCCCCAGATGGAGAGGGTAGCACTCTTCCCCTGCCCCCACCCCTCCCAGGAAGCCTGGAGTTCTTCCTCCAAGATGCCTTCAAGAGTGTCCCTCTCCCACCCTTCCACGACACTCACCTTCCTCCTCAGATATCCAGGTCACATCCTCCACCAGGGCCACCGCCTCCAGGCAGTCCTCTGGATGCTGCGACTCCACCCATATCCGCAGCTTCCCAGGCAGTGCACCCAGGAACTGTTCCAGCACTAGCAGCTCCAGTATCTGCTCCTTGGAGTGCACCTCAGGCCGCAGCCAGTGGCGGCACAGCTCCCGGAGCCGGGCCAGGGCCTCTCGGGGCCCTGTCACCTTCTCAAAGCAGAATCCCCGAAACCTCTGGCGAGCAGCCTCAGGGTCAGTTGGATGCTTGATAGGATGCTGAGTGGGCTCCCTGGGGATGTCTGGGCTTAGGCCCTCATCTTCAGCATAGAGGGCACGGATCTGGGCATTCCGGGGACGAGCTACCTCCTGGTTTAGTGTGAGGACTTCAACAACCTCTATTTTCATAACGGGATTCCCAGCAGGAAGAGGATCTAACTGAGGGTCCAGTGGAGCCTCAGAACACTCTGTAAATCAAAAGCAGAGCAAAAGAGATGGCCAAAGGCATATGAAAAGATGCTCAGCATCACTAACCACCAGAGAAATGGAAATTACCACTGTGGGATTCCACTTCATACTCACTAGGATGGTTATTATCAAAGATAAGATAGACCCTAACAACCGTTGGTGGGGATGCAGAAAAATTGGGACCCCCCCCCCACACTTCTGATAGGAACAGACAATGCTGCACCACAGTGCAAAACAGTCTGGCAGTTCCTCAAAAAGTTACACTTGTAATAGAAAAGTATATTAGGGCCCAGGAGTTCTACTCCTAGGTATACATCCAAGAGATCTGAAAAACATAAGTCAACACGAAAGCTTCTGCAAGGATGGTCACAGAAGCATAATTTGTAATACCTAAAAAGGGTCAAGTTTCCATCAAATGATAAACGAATAAACAAAATGTGATCTATCCATCTATCCGTGCAGTGGAATATTATTTGGCAACAAAAAGGAACTAAGTACTGACACAAGCTACAGCATGGATGAAACTCACCACATTATGCTAAGTTAAGCTGGGCGCAAAAGGTCACATATTATACTCCTTCATTTACATGGAATGTCCAAAATAGACAAATATATAGATCGAAAGTTGATTAGCAGTTTTCAGGAGATGGTGGAATTGAGAGGGTTTGGGGTCAGTGGCTAATGGATATAAAGTTTCTTTTTGGGGGTGATGAAAAATGTTCTGAAATCAGAACACAGTGATGGTTGCACAACCCTGTGATATAGTAAAACCACTGAACTGCACACTTTCAAAAGATGAACTTTATGGTTTGTAAATTATATCTCAATACAGGGGAAAACAAAAAGGAGCAAGAGACTATGAGGGTTGAGAAGAGACCCGAGGCGCCGCATGTCTGCAGCCTTGAACCTGATCCCCCCTCCATGGGGGCCAAGAATGAGAATGTCTGGGAGAGGCAGAGGCTCTGGGTCCTGGCTGGAGCCAAGAGCACATCTGCTGACCGGAACCCCGGGATGGCCCTAAAATACGAAGGAGAGTGCGCCAAGTCAACAGGAAACGAGAATAAATACAACGCCAGGAACAAATGCCGATTGTAAACGACACGAAGGCTTAAAAAGCCAATAGAAATAACCCAATTAAGAAATGGGCACAGGACATGAATAGACACTTCTCTAAAGAAGAAATTCAGATGGCCAACAGGCACATGAAAAAATGCTCCACATCGCTAATCATCAGAGAAATGCAAATTAAAACCACAATGAGATATCACCTCACACCAGTGAGGATGGCCAACATCCAAAACACAAACAACACCAAATGTTGGCGAGGATGTGGAGAGAGGGGAACCCTCCTACATTGCTGGTGGGAATGCAAATTAGTTCAACCATTGTGGAAAGCAGTATGGAGGTTCCTCAAAAAACTCAAAATAGAAATACCATTTGACCCAGGAATCCCACTCCTAGGAATTTACCCCAAGAATGCAGCAGCCCAGTTTGAAAAAGACAGATGCACCCCTATGTTTATCGCAGCACTATTTACAATAGCCAAGAAATGGAAGCAACCTAAGTGCCCATCAGTAGATGAATGGATTAAGAAGATGTGGTACATATACACAATGGAATATTACGCAGCAATAAGAAAGAAACAAATCCTACCATTTGCAACAACATGGATGG